>JAXGGA010020118.1:0-18814 GCA_038373865.1 Uloborus plumipes | reverse complement strand
GTTATTTCAATTTTCAAACATACTTCAACTATTAAATCCAAAATAAAAAATGCTTTGGAATGAAAATGCCCTTTTGAAGGAATTGAGAATTACTCGGCTAATTAATGTCTTCAGCTAATTTTGATTAAAGTTTGAAAATAATTTCGGGTGTAGATAACTGTGAATATACAGAGATATCAAATCTAATAATCTAATTGAACGTATTTCGATATTCAGCAATACAAAAAATAGTTGAAAAAGTTTTTTTTTTACTTTTAAAATAGTTTAAAACTTGAAATTTTTAATGTATAATTAATCGAAAAAAGTTTCCTTTTGTACACTTTTAACAGGCCCGTCATTTAGGGGGGGGGGGCATTCCCCCCCTGACTTTGGGAAATCAATGTATTGGTATATAAGTGGGCGTGGTTTTTGACACTTTTTTTTTGTAAATTTTACATAGTGTATGCACCTTTTGCCCCCCCCCCCCTGGAAAATTTTGAAATGACGTCCCTAACTTTTAAATTTAATGAAAAAGGTTTTGAGTTAGTTAAGTTCAACGAAACGTACGATTTGTGTAATGAATACGATTTAGCTTCAAATTGAAAACAAAATTTTACGCATTTTATTTCAGAATTCAGAATATAAGATTATGTACATTAACAGGAAAACCAGTATTTGTGTATAACTTTTAGTAAAATATCTAGCCTAAGCAGAAAATTCAGAAGGGATTTTTTTGCCCCAATTTGGTGAAGTATGTGAGATTAACGCTTAAAAAATTAATTAAAAGAAACTAGTTTGAGATTAAGAAAAATGGCTAAGAGGTGCAAATCTACAGGGCTCGAACTAATTTTGTACCAAATTTTAAGTCTGTAGGTGCTATGGGGCGGCCTGGACGCAGGCCAGCCACAATACTTTCACAATATCTTTGAGCTTACTTTTTTTTTTAAATATATAGAGAAAATTACCTTAATTTATCTCTGTTTGCAAACCTATACGGTCCCCTAAATGGCAATAAAATTACATTTTAAGCATAGTAGAGTATACCGACCAGCGAATAAACACTTAAGCGATTTTTCAATTTCAAAAATTTATAGCGTCGTTAAAAATTTTAGAATTTGCCGCATAACAGTAAAAACACTTTAGATGATATTCGTAATGTTTGGGAAAAATATTAGGAGAGCTTTTATGGTTCTGCACCAAGATTTTATGGGGCAATTAAACGAAAAAAAAGTGCTCAGACTCAGTGAATGAACACCCCTTTCAAAGGACAAATACAGCATTTTCTATACCTGAAAGCAATTGAACTTGACACTAAACATCACTACGTGCGGAGTAAATAAGAGCTCAGAAGCAGTTAAGGATCTCCTCTAATTCGCCAAGTAGGCTGTGACGTTTTATCTAACTCGTTTTTCATTGGCTGACGTCACGCTGACGTCACGACGCCAGTGTCAAGAAACCTTGCAGCGTAGTATAGTCATTTTCTTTCTATAAATGTGTAGAAAGAAGTTACTTGTACCGATTGACCTAAGAAAATGTTTCAAAACCTTATTTTTCCAAAAAAAATTGCAAGGTGTTCATTCACTGGAACTGTTCATTTACTGGTCCTACAAAAACTAAACTGGCTATTTTTAAATAAAATTTTGAAAAATTATAAAAGTTTCATCAACAAAAAAAGTTCATCAACATAAAACGGTTTGTCTTTCTTTTTTTTTTCAAAAACTACTATTATAAAATATCGTTCTTAAAAGGAAATTTAATGTTTATGTTGTACGTCTTTACTATTGGGATTGATACATACTTTGATCGAAAAATATATCTTTTGTGCTTAAGATAATTTA
This sequence comes from Uloborus plumipes, assembly GCA_038373865.1. Classification (NCBI taxonomy): domain Eukaryota; kingdom Metazoa; phylum Arthropoda; class Arachnida; order Araneae; family Uloboridae; genus Uloborus; species Uloborus plumipes. The sequence continues at coordinate 16,997 of JAXGGA010020118.1, read as the reverse complement.
GGTATTTTACTCAAAATAGCCAAAACTTTTTAGCAATACGGGATGAATGATTCTCAATTTTATTATAAAGCAATTGCTGAATGTAACTATAAACAAAATTTGGTATTTAAAGTTAAATTTCTGGTAACTGATACGTGATAAAAAGGGAGTGGTTTTTGAAATGTTTAAAGTCGATGCTCGTTGTAATGCGAAGACGACCACTTAATAAAATTTTAATAATTGAGTTTGTAGAATACATAATTCCATTATTCCCTAGAAACTGGTCCATTTCATGTCTTTCCAGTCTAAACAGTCTTCACAAACACAAAAGACTGTCGCGTTTTTTTTTTTTTCCATGAATGAACATTAAATTGAAAAGAAAAACTTTTTAATTATTGAAAATCAATTAGTAATCAAAACAACCGTAGCTATTATTTTCAACCGAAGTGGTAGTAACAACAGATTTTTCAATGCGATCAATTAGTTTAATGCAAGAATTGAAGGTTTCGTGAAGAAAATCTATGTCACTTTTACAACATAATGAAAGTAATAACTTAAAAATAAAAGTACATTATTTCTTCCTTCGAAAAACCTATAACGACTTTGTTGTATTCAGTCCGAACTTACACTTGTGAAAAAAAAATGTTTATCTCTAAGAACAAATTACGACCTCCATATAAATACCTATTTATATTATTTCACCTTAGCTTGGTTCGTTCAAGCACAAAAAAGCGTACTGTTGAGTATTTCATGATACATAGTTTGAATGTGATGCTAATTTTAGTTGCATTATATTTTCATGTGTATTATTTTATATGGTCCACAAACTACTCAGGATTGACCTGCAGCATTATATTAGCAGCTTTAACAACATTACACAGAATTAATATTTGCTCCGATTTTCACAACATATTAAAGATGTGCTTAAAACTCAAAACACTTACTGATTCAAAAATAGTTGGCTATGGTATCTTCTTCAAGTGTTGGGCCATCTTAAGTACTATTATCTTTGCTTTTCAGGCAGGAATAACTACGTACGATGTTTCAGACAACCTCACAGTTCATCTTGGTGTACCAGATGGAGGTTTTTTGAGCAAGGTATTAGCTTTAGTATTCTTCATTTTACATGATTTATGTCTAATGCTCCCCGTCATCACATTTTCAATACTACATGCCTTTGTTTGCCATGAATTCCGTGTTGAAATTCTCCGCTTTCGCAGCAGCTGGCATACTTTGACTGCTCAAGAGTACCACCGAATATGTCATTCTATTCTAGATGCAGTGTTCATTCTTGAAGAAAAGATGTCGTTTTTGATGTTGACATCTATTTCGACTCATTCCGTATCATTATATTTTGTTATTTCAATCATTATTCATCCTGAGTTACACCGAGAAATTTCTGTCATGCTCATAACAGTCCTTGCGAGTCTCGCTGTACATATTTCAGCCATTTTTGTTGTGACGGCCAAAGCTTCACTGCTCAATGAAACTCTAGATGAAATCAAATCTGAAGAAGAGGAACCGTGCCGAAGATGTGGCGAAATTAAGTCTTCTAAGTCTTTCTCGTCAAGCATTAAGAGTCGACATTATTTGACGTTATGGAAAATTGCTCGTGTAAATCGAAGTGTTACTCTCATCATTCTGGGATCGGTTTTAACATACTGCGTGCTATTTTATAGTCTCTTACCTAGCAGACAATTAGAAAACTGCGAATTTGAAGCACACAATATGCCTTATAACTCTTAAAAGTAAAATCATGCTCCTAAAATTATGGATGGATATACTGTCACATAAGAAAAACTTTTTTCCTCCAAAACTGAGTTAAAACGAAAGAGGAATAGAGTTGTTATCCATTGCAATGCAATGAACATTAATTCCAGACTTGTTTATATTTATAGCTTGGAACGTCAAAGAAGTTGATTTTCAGTTGCGTTTGTCTGCTTAAGAATTCTCCATGGATTTTATTGCATTCGGAGAGGCAGTTCAGATAGGACCAATTTAATAAATTTCTTTTTTTATTTTAATACTAGCGGTACTCGCACGGCTTTGCCCGTGGAATAAAATTAAAAGTTCATTTGTAAAATAATTGATATAGCAGAAAAAATGCTCTATTTTAGTTATAATTCAACTATTATTCCTTCAAAGTATGATATAAAAATTTGGTATGGACCCTACACTACTTCCTTTCACGTGTACATTTCTTAGTAGATGCCTTAAGTGCTAAAATAGTGCTTGGAGTGAGCAAGATAACAGTTCAAACATTTATATCCCTAGTTTGCCACGAAACAATGCAAAAAAAAAAATGTTTTACAATGATTAATCTCCTATATATCGCCGATTTTAACATAATTCAGTGGATTTTTCGCAAAATATCGCCAATAGCGCCAAATTGAGTCCAAATAAAAAAAAGAAAACAATTTTTTTCGCCAACTTGGCGATATGTCGCCAAATTGGCGGCAAATACTTGACGACCAAAAGCTTGGCGATATATTGCCAAGTGATCGCGCCAATTCATATCACTTTTGTCTGCATTAAAATGAACACTGATTTACTCCATAAAAGGGGTAAAACACCCCCTTGGAACATTCGAATGCAACCCCAAGGGGAAATGCACAAAAATAAGCCAAAAGAGAAAATAAGAACAATTTTGTTGCTCACAGAAACCAACAGAAATCTTACCAAAGTTTAAAAGAAGAAGAAAGTTTTCTTCCCTAGCTTTAAAAACAAAACAATACATTTTCCGAAATGTAACAGTTTAAAAAAAACGATGCAATAACGCAATTTATACGATTTTTGGTTAATCTGTACTTTAGGTACCCTTTCTCGCTAAATGGGCGATAGGCGCGCCAAGCGTGGTAACCCTGGCTATTTTGCGTAGTTTCTCTCGGAGCTTTCAATTCCGCGAGACACGCAAAAACGCGCCAAGTAAGGTCCCAAAGCATTTTCACCGGGAAAAAGACAGGGTTGCCAGAGAATTGAAACAAAAAAATACTACGCCTCCTCTTAAAAAAAAAAAAAAAAGAAAATCCGCTAAATCTTTTAAGTCATTAGTATATTGGAAACAGGGTTGCCGGAAAAATACTACGCTCCTTATTTGGACCGAAAAAATATTACCGTAGTATCAAAAATACTACGTCTGGCAACGCTGGAAAAAGAAAGAAACAAAAATAGGTATGAACACGTAACCATGGTAACAACATGAAAAGTTGATTTCCGTTGATAAAATAATTCATTTCATCTCTCTTTTCAAACAAATTTTATTCTCGAGCTGAACCATTTTAGAATCGTTTGGCTTGCTTTACTGAAGGTAAGCCTTGAATTCCGGGATTCTAAAAACAATTGTTACAGCTCTCCTGATGATCGTAAAAACTTCGAAAAAACTTCATTTTGTGCAGACAATTTCAAGCTTTCGAATGACATAAGACTTGAAAATGTGTATGAAATATTTCTTTCCTATTTTATCGAATTTCTGCTAAGAATTCGAATAGAAAAAGAACGAAATGGAATATTCGAAAAATCGCTTCGAGGTGCAAAACTACGCGCTACAAACTAATTTTGTGCCAAGTGGCATGAAAATCGACCGAACGGTTTTGGCGCTACGCACGTAACAGACAGAAAGAAAGAAAGACAGACCCACCTTCAGCTTTATTATTAGCTAGCGGTACCCGCACGGCTTTGCCCGTGGTATAAAATTAAAAGCTCATTTGTAAAATAATTGATAAAGCAGAAAAAATGCTCTATTTTAGTTATAATTCGACTATAATTCCTTCAAAGTATATGATATAAAAATCTGGTATGGCCCTCACACTACTTCCTTTTACGTGTAAATTTCTTAGTAGATAACTTAAGTGCTAAAATAGTGCTTGGAGTGATCAATATAACAATTCAAACATTAATATCCCTAGTTTGCCACGAAACAATGCAAAAAAAATGTTTTACAATGATTAATCTCCTAAATATCGCCGATTTTAACATCATTCGGTGAATTTTTCGCAAAATATCGCCAATAGCGCCAAATTGACCCCACCCCAAAAAAAAAAATTAAAAAAAATCGCCAAATTGGCGACAAATACTTGGCGACCGAAGGCTTGGCGATATATCGCCAAGTGGTCTCGCCAATTCATATCACCTGTGTCTGCATTGAAATTAACACTGATTGATTTACGCCAAAAAGAGGCAAAACACCCCCTTGGGACATTCGAATGCAACCCCAAGGGGAGATGCACAAAAATAAGCCAAAAGAGAAAATAAGAACAATTTTGTTGCTCACAGAAACCAACAGAAATCTTACCAAAATTTGAAAGAAGAAGAAAGTTTCCTTTCCTAGCTTTGAAAACAAAACAATACATTTGCCGAAATGAAACACTTTAACAAGAAGTTCTGTCAAGAACTAAACGAGCCTACTTTCCCGTACATCGACATCGGCATTAGCATCTGATCAATATTCTCTTGATTATCTGAAACTAAAAATTATGTCAAACATATCTTTATAGCACTTAAAGCTGATTTCTGAAAGCAAAATATACCCCTCTCATCAGATAAAATAGACACGTAAAAAGTAAATAAACGAGTCAATAAAGTTTTGTCGCACCTTTTAAATAATGTAACTGTTATAGTTCTTTCCTAGAAAAATTCCACAATCGTTTTCAAAAGAAAAAAAAAATAAATAAATAAAATAAAAGTACAAAGAACTTCAAAACACATTTTATCAAAGAAAGAAAAAAAAGTCGTTCGTTAATAAAATGTCTTGAATTTCATTTTTAATCCGTTGCCAGTTGTTAAATATAAATAAGGAATAAAATGCTCTCGTGAATGAAAAATTTTTTTTGACAAAAAAAAATCGTCTGATAAAAAAAATAATAATAATAAATTAAACAAAACAAATAAATAAATAAACAAAAAATCGTCTGCCCTGTCAGTCATTTTTTCTGAGCCTGCATTTCCGCCATGTTTGCGGAGTCGGAGTCGGAATCAGAGTCCTCACAGAAGATTATTCAGAAAAGTACTTTACAATACATTATTTATCAAAACCATTTTCTTACAAAGTTAGTTTGAAGGAAATCCGCCTTGAAGTTCAGAATCAACATTCAATTTAAATTTCTCCGTAGGCGCTCATGTTAAATTTTTTTCTGAACGGTTCATCATTGAACGAAAAATGGTTCAAATTGAAAAGTGAAATATAGGAATGAGCCTCTCCGAGATCTTTCGAACAAAAAAAAGTTTATTCTATTCGGACGGTTCACTTAAAAGTTATTAGGTGGGGAAAGGTTTTTTGAACGGTTCAATGTTGAACGAAAAAAAATGTTCAAATTGAAAATTTAAATACGGTAATGAAGCATCTTTGCCGAGATCTTTTGAACAAAAAAAAGTTTGTTTAAATCGGACTGTTCATTCAAAAGTTATTAGGTGTGAGGGCTTGTTTGAACGGTTCAATGTTGAACGAAAAATTCTTCAAATCGGAAATTTAAAAACGGGGATGAAGTATCCTTGCCGAGATCTTTCGAACAAAAAAAAGTTTGTTTAAATCGGACGGTTCACTCAAAAGTTATTAGGGGTGAGAGCTTGTTTGAACGGTTCAATGTTGAACGAAAAATTGTTCAAATCGAAAATGTAGATACGGGAATGAAGTATCCTTGAAAAGATGTTTCGAACAAAAAAAAGTTTGCTCAAATCGGACTGTTCATTCAAAAGTTAGTATCGCGGGACCGGTTGTTTGAACGGCTCAAAGTTGAACCAAAAATTGTTCAAATCAAAAAATCAAATATGGGAATGAGCTGTACTCGCCGAGATCTTTCCAACAAAAAAAAGTTCGTCAAAATCAGAATGTTCATTCAAAAGTTATTAGGGAGGGGGGACAGACAGACCGACAGACCGACCGACCGACCGACAGACCGACACACAAATTCCCCATCTCAATAACCTACTATCAAATTTTTAATTTTTCGATATTTATTTCATTTTTTTGTTTCTTTTTGACTTTTTTTTACTTGGCGATATTTTTTGGACTTGGCGATATTTTTTAGATGAATTAAGCCAATTTTAATGCTTTTTTCGTCTCTTTTATTTTTAACGGGAAAGTAAATTAAAAAGAACGATGCAATGTCGTAATTTATACGATATTTGGTTAATCTTTGTGCTTTGGGTACCCCTTTCTCGCTAAATGGGCGATAGACGCACCTACTACTGTTTCCAAACGTTGCCAAAATCAATATTGCTAAAATGCGAAATCTATGAAAATGAAAAAAAAAAAAAAAAATCCGCCAAATCTTTTAATTAAGTCATTAGTATATTAGAAACAGGGTTGCCAGAAAAATACTGCGCTCCTTATTTGGGCCGAAAAAATACTACCGTAGTATCAAAAATACTACGTCTGGCAACGCTGGAAAAAGAACGAAACAAAAATAAGTATGAACACATAACCATGGTAACAACATGAAAAGTTGATTTCCGTTGTTAAAATAATCCATTTCATCTCTCTTTTCAAACAAAATTTAATCTGGAGCACAACCATTTTAGAATCGTTTGGCTTGTTTTACTGAAGGTAAGCCTTGAATTCCGGGATTCTAAAAACAACTGTTACAGCTCTCCTGATGATCGTAGAAACTTCGAAAAAACTTCATTTTGTGCAGAAAATTTCAAGCTTTCGAATGACATAAGACTTGAAAATGTGTATGAAATATTTCTTCCCTATTTTATCGAATTTCCGCTAAGAATTCGAATAGAAAAAGAGCGAAATAAAATTTTCAAAAAATCGCTTCGAGGTGCAAAACTACATGCTACAAACTTATTTTGTGCCAAATGGCATGAAAATCGACCGAACGGTTTTGGCGCTACGCGCGTAACAGACAGAAAGACAGAAAGAAAGAAGGAAAGACAGACCCACCTTCAGCTTTATTATTAGTAGTGACCCACTTCCCCCTTGGAAGGGGAAAGTGGGTCACCAGCTTTTATTTTAAATTTAAAGTGATCACATCTAAAAAGGGGATTGTTGATCTTACTTGATAAAGTATGTAAAATTTTAGTATGAAATACTAATAGCAGAGATTTTTTTATAAGTGCATCCATTAACTAGACATCTACTTACATTTAAACCTGTCTGACAGAAAATTATAAAATAAAATGTAAATCAATTGCATCTGTGAAATTCAATAGAAACCTTTAGGCATATACTTTGCTTTTACATGTAAATTAGTGTTGAATAAACATAATAGAGACGTTTAAGATCAATTTGATAAAATAGAGAAAAATGTAAGTTGGAAACAAGAAGTTCTGTCAAGAACTAAACGAGCCTACTTTCCCGTACATCGACAACGGCAATCTAGCATCTAATCAATATTCTCTTGAATATCTGAAACTGAAAATTATGTCAAACATACCTTGATAACACTTAAAGCTGATTTCTAAAAGCAACATATACCCCTCTCATCACATGATCAGGACACGTAAAAAGTAAATAAACGAGTAAATAAAGTTTTGTCGCACCTTTTAAAGAATGTAACTGCTATAGTTCTTCCGTAGAAAAATTTCACAATCGTTTTCAAGTGAAAAAAAAAATAAAAGTACAAAGAACACCAAAACACATTTTATCAAAGAAGTTAATAAAATGTCTCGAATTTTATTTTTAATCCGTTGCCAGTTGTTAAATATAAGTAAAGAATAAAATGCTCTCGTGAATGAACAATTTTTGTAATCAAAAAAAAAATATCGTCTGCCAAAAATAAATAAATAAATAAAAATAATAATAATAATTAAACAAAAAAATGAATAAATAAACAAAAAATCGTCTGCCCAGTCAGTCATTTTTTTCTGAGCCTGCATTTCCGCCATGTTTGCGGAGTCGGATTCGGAATCAGAGTCCTCACAGAAGATTTTTCAGAAAAGTACTTAACATACATTTTTTATCAAAACTGTTTTCTTACGAAGTTAGTTTGAAGGAAATCCGCCTTTAAGTTTAGAATCAACAATTAATTTAAATTTCCCAGTAGGCGCTCATGTTAAAAAATTTTCTGAACGGTTCATCATTGAACGAAAAATGGTTCAAATTGAAAAGTGAAATATGGGAACAAGTCTCTCCGAGATCTTTCGAACAAAAAAAGTTTATTCAATTCAGACGGTTCACTTAAAAGTTATTAGGTGGAGAAAGGTTGCTTGAACGGTTCAATGTTGAACGAAAAAATGTTCAAATTGAAAATTTAAATACGGTAATGAAGTATCCTTGTCGATATCTTTCGAACAAAAAAAAGTTTGTTTAAATCGGACTGTTCATTCAAAAGTTATTAGGTGTGAGGGCTTGTTTGAACGGTTCAATGTTGAACGAAAAATTCTTCAAATCGGAAATGTAGATACGGGAATGAAGTATCCTTGAAAAGATGTTTCGAACAAAAAAAAGTTTGCTCAAATCGGACTGTTCATTCAAAAGTTAGTATCGCGGGACCGGTTATTTGAACGACTCAAAGTTGAACCAAAAATTGTTCAAATCAAAAAATCAAATATGGGAATGAGCTGTACTCGCCGAGATCTTTCCAACAAAAAAAAGTTTGTCCAAATCGGAATGTTCATTCAAAAGTTATTAGGGGGGGACAGACAGACCGACAGACCGACCGACCGACCGACCAACCGACAGACCGACACACAAATTCCCCATCTCAATACCCTACTTTCAAATTTTTGATTTTTCGATATTCATTTTATCTCTTTATTTTTTTAACTTGGCGATATTTTTTGGACTTGGCGATATTTTTTTTAACTTGGCGATTTTTTTTGGACTTGGCGATATTTTTTAGATGCATTAAGCTACTTTTAATACTTTTTTCGTCTTTTTTTATTTTTAACGGGAAAGTAGGCTAAAAAAGGAAAGACTTAATGGCAACGTCTATTTAAATTTCGCTGAGAGAGGATCATTATCATTTCTTCCTCAGTTATAATTCTAACATAATCTGCATCAAACCAATAACAAGTGCAGCTATTTCTATCCTTTCTAATCTTTCTAATAAATTTAGCAGTATTTTTTTTTTTAATTTTATCATTTTCTACAAAGGGCTTCATAATACTTCATGGTCTTTGATGCAAGTTTCACAAATACATAATAATCAGTTTTTGCAGTTTTTATAGCTGAACTATCAGTTACTTCTAAGTCTCCATAACTATCTTTTGTTTCATCGTAGAAATTGCTTCATCAGAGCTGCTTTTCATTTTAAAATTTTCATTATTAGGAGGGGACCCAATTACCCCTAAAATGAAAACTTTTGGGGTGAGTGGGATCCCTCCGCTTCCGACTTATTAATAATATTTAGTGTAAAATTCCTATTGCAATATGCACTTTAGTTTAAACGAAACAAGAAAGCTTAATTAGCGTTTAAGAAATAGTAAAATTAACCTTGAAGCTCGTCTTTAAAAATTGTTGCTTGAACTCGAAAAACAACCAATTTCGACATTTTTTTTTATATTAGTTCTGTGAAATAGAAAAAAAATCAATAAAACCAAAATATATGCAAAATCAATCACTAATGAAATGCGACTTCATTAGTGTAAAAAAGTGCAAAAGCTGTATGGGTACTGTCTAACATTTTTTCGTGAGATCTCCGTTGCATCTGCGCAAGCGCCAAGTGTCTCTTCTGACTTTCCTCGAAATAGGGGGGGGGGAATGCAACGAGGAAGTAGCAAGCGAACAAAAACTGAAGGCATCGGGAAGTGCGCATCCTAACCTAATTCCCCTTTTTCAAACGGAAGCATTCGTGACTGCCAGGCGCACAATACGCAAACAGACAGTATTTCTGTTTTCGTGGGTGACACACTTACCCCCCCCCCCCAAAAAAACCCCGACTTTTTTGGTTTAAACTCTAAATGTAAGGTCAGCTTTATTTTCTGCAAGTCATTAAGACTTATTTAATTAAATGTTAATGAATGTTAAATATTCACATTTGGCTTAATTTCATGAAGATTAATTAAGTAATTAAAAGTAAAAACTTACAAATCCACTTCCTCCTAATTTAAGTTTTCTAAAGTGTAAACCGTGTTTGAAAATCTTTATTGCAAAAAAATTATACTTAAATAAACCTCGGAGTAAAAAAAAATCAGAAAAACAATTTATTACGATGGTTAAGACATAATTAATTATAAATAATCAAGAATAATTCTTGCAAATTATTTCCTTATAATAATAGCTTTCTAAGATAAATAAAGGTAAAACTAAAATAATTTATTCTTAAGCACAGAAATCAATTGTAGTATCAACAAATGAATTACAAGTCATCCCGTAAATTTAAAATTAGCTTAAAGTTCAACACATACACTGGCGGAAAAAAAATCCCAACACCAAGAAAAAATTGCCGTAGAGTAATGAAATTTGGGTAATGTAATTGTCTAGTTAACATGTTTAATTGATTAAATGTACAAGATCACTGGCTAATTTAAGCTCAAGAAAATGCTGTGCAAATGTGAAATTATGTTAATTTAATAGAGGGTGTAACCTTCAGAATCTTGAAGGCAAGCCTGCAAGCGTGCATGCATTATGTAGTACAGGTGCCGAATGTCACTTTGTGGTATGGATTTCCATGCTTGTTGCACTTGCTGTATCAATACTAGGACCGTCATTGCTGACAGTGGATGATGCTCGAGGTGCCATCCCATGATATCCCATACGTTATCAATTGGAGACAGACCTGCTGATTTTGCAGGTCATGGTAACATGTCAGCACTCTGTAGAGCACATTGCGTTACAGCAGCGATGTGAGGGCGAGCGTTATCCGGTTGGAAAACGCCCCCTTGAATGCTACTCATGAAGGGCTGTACTACTGGTTAAATTAACAGACTGACGGCAAATTTTCAGTCAGTGAGTTTGGGATAACCACAAGAATGCCCCTGCTGTCGTAGGAAATTGCTCCAGAGACCATAACTCCAGGTGTGAGTTCCGTGTGTCTAGGCCGTAGACCGCTTAGATGCAGGCGGTCCCCTGGCCTCCTTCTGACCAATATACAGCCACCACTGGCACTAATTCAGAATCTGTTTTCATCAAAAATTACAACAGATCTCCACTCCGACCTCCAGTGAGCTCTGTCGTGGCACCACTGCCGTCGGAAAAGGCAATGGTTTGCAGTCAATGGAATACTGGCTACAGGCTGCCTGGCTCGGAGCTGTCCTTGAAGTAAACAGTTTCCTACCGTTCCTTGGGTCACGACGGTACCAACTGCAGCTCGAATGTCAGTCGCAGATGCAGTACGATGCGCCACAGCCGTACGCAAGATTCGGCGATCTTCCTTCTCAGTCGTGCCACGTAGCAGCTCGGAACTCGATCTTCTTGAGGTAGTACCATCCCTTGCCCATAGTTTCCAATAATCATGCATGGTGGAAACATTCCCACCCAAGTCTTTCTGCAATATCGCGAAATGAAAATCCACCTTTTCGTAGCCAAATTGTACGACCTCGTTTAAACTCGGTTAGCTGTTGATAATGGCTTCTTCGTCTTCTTAAAAGGTATTCCTGGCTAACATGAACGCAATTCGTCTAATTTCACGGGAAAATAATACACACGATCTTCACAACACGCTTTTAAAACAAGCCTTATTTGCATGTTTTGAGTGACGCCAGCTGCGCCACACTTATACGCGGAACACGAAATTTCAATGGATGCCATCTTTCAGTTGTATAAACACGCCTACCAAATTTCGTTTATCTAACACAAGTCTTTCTTGGTGTTGGGATTTTTTTTTCCGCCAGTGTATTTTGTTTAAAGATTCACTAAACGTTACAGATCATGTGATAATTTACCAAATGTATCGGAGAAAACTCTCATACAAATAGGAAAAATAACTTTTAGAACTTTGTTTTTCATTAAACTTATTTTCTCCTTGTTTAATGCATTTAGTACGAAATTTCTTTATTTTCTAAAAAAAAAATAATCATAATTAAAAGCCTTGAATGAAAAGACAAGTTCTGAAATCTTTTCCAATGCTGATATTTGACAGTACTAATACGAATAGTTAAATATGTATTACAAATGATTATATACAATGAGCGTATACTAGGGTGTCCCAAAAAAAACCGAAAGTCAGAATTTCGTAACGCATACCCTCTTATTTTTTTCCTTTTACATCAAAACAATTGTAAAAAAGTTTCATGCAATTTGAACAACGGCAACCTGTGCCAACTTGCGTCCGAAAGTGCGAACTAACCCTTTTTCACCAGGCCAAATCGAAAAAACTTTTTTCGGAAATTCAAAATTTCATGTTGATAAAACGCTTCCCCTAGATTCCAACATGTCCCAAAAAATCATTTATCCAAATTAAAAAATATTTAGGTACCCCAAACAAGGCTTAAAATTCATAATTTTCTTCAAAAAATAGCTTTTTTCTATGTATTTTGTAAACAACGAAAGATAAATTTTAAGAAATTATCAAGATTAAAAATATGAAGCAGAAAGTATATTATTAAAGCTAAATATTAGTTTTTTCTCTCATTTTATATTAATTTCTCCCTTAAATTACTCAAATTTAAGGTTTTTTCAAGTTTTAAGTTAAACTTTTCCACTTTTAAATACCACATTTTTTTACAAATGAAGTTAAACACCAATGTAAATAAAGCACAAATTGGGTAGAATGTTCAGCATGTACGCAGTAAATGCCGTACTTTCTACCTAATTTGTACTTTGTTTACGTTGCTTTTTAATTTCAATTATATTTCAGCACAAAGCTTATTTGATCATTTTTCATGTAGGGCAAAGTGAAGTAGTTAAGTTTACTTGCCTACTTCAAAAGGAACAACTGGGAATTTTGTTCTAAAAATTTTTGTACATAAAGAAGGAATAATGTTTTTTGATAATACTTTCGTTGAAATATTGTTTTTCATCTTTGGCAGTTATTTTGAGCTTTAAAAAAATGTGAAAATTTTTCACTTCAAAAAAACATGGGGAAAAGTGAAAATTAAAATATTTTTGTTATGAAAATTTTTCAATTCGACGATTAACAGTAATTTTCATCAAATGAATGCGTGAATAAACGAAAAAATAATTATTAACGAAAAATAAACGAATGAGCAAGTAAATGAATAAATAAAGTAATGTGTGAGAAAAAATTTAATGAGTGAATAAAATAGAGAACGAATAAGAAAATGAGTTAATAAATGAGTAAGTAAAAGAATGTAAATGAATTAATAAATAAAGAAATACGTGTTGGGTTTAATAATTGAATGAATAAGTACACGAAATGAACCATTTTACTTTGCCCCATCCACTTACGCCGTGCACTTGACAAATTACATTGAACAATCAACATTAAAAATCTAAAAATGCCTAATTTTAACTAAATAAGGACTGCACTGGATATCAGTAGTTCTCAATTAATAGTTTGGATGATAATTACGAAAATCTTGTCCTTTTATAATAACAAGAAATATTTTTGAAAAACCACGAATATTACAATAAAGGTATCAAATTTTTAAAATGGCTTGAATATAATTTTTTCGTTGATGTTTGGAGCTACTTATTTCTTGACAGAAATTAACTATGTCTAGCAACTTAGTTAAAATATTGCTAGGTAGGTTTCACTGCAAGCTGGGAAAATATTTCGCCATTTTACTTTGCCCTGCTATTTCACTTTGCCACACAAATGATTCATCTGCAAATGCTATTTTGAAAGTTTGTCCTTCAGTGATTTTGGGACTTGATATTTTCTTTAAGTGTATCTGCAATTTAAAATTCACAAATGCTGCAACACATTAATAGAAAAAATCTAATATTTAGAGAAATATATAAATTTTATGCCTCGTGCTGGGAACCTAATTTCTTTAAAAAATTTGAATAAATGCTCGTTTAATATCAATATGATTGTCGAAAATGCTTATTGTAATTTCAAAAATTACAAATTGTGCCGTCTTGTGCTTGAAGTGTAAACTAGAACTTGTGTACTGAGTCGAATCGAAAAAAATGGGGGAGGAAGTAACTAATTGTTTAATTAGTTACTTTCTCATATCGCGCATTTGTTACCTGTTATTTTATTATTTTCCAGAGAAAACAGTTGATAAGTTCATATCATTTAAAAGATAGCATTTGCTGACTAGGCTCAAAATTGATGATAGTTTTCTCAATGAGAGCCCTTCTCAAAGGGCGAATAACACTTAATTCCTTGAAGAAAAAAGGATGGTCAACAGTGTTTAGACCAGTAAATGATACAGCTGAAAGAGCTGTAAAAATGATGCAGGACTGTCATGGTTTGCTAACAGTTAATGAGGAGCAAAAACGATTCTTGTTGTGTGGCGTCCAAGAGCACCGGAATATATACTCTGACTGCAGTAAATAAACATTAAAACGATAGTATGTTTAGTAAAGTTTATTGTACTGTAATATTGTAGTAAATCGGTCATAGTTTTTTTTTATAATTTTTTTTTCAATTTATTTATTTTAACTATTTATTTATTTTAAATTACAGATACATTTGACGTTTTATCAACATGAAGTTTTGAATTTCCGAAAAAAAAAATGTTTCGATTTGGCCTAGTGAAAAAGGGCTAGTTCGCACTTACGGAGGCAAGTCGGCACGGGTTACCGTTGTTCAAATTGCACGAAACTTTTTTTACAATTGTTTTGATGTAAAAGGAAAAAAAATAAGAGGGTATGCGTTACAAAATTCCGACATTCGTTTTTTTTTGGGGGGGACACCCTAGTGTATACAAATAATTATATATTACAATAATAAAGATTTAGTCATAAAAATTAATATTTATTGATTGTTATGCAATTTGTACACGAGATTTCTTTTATTACATTGGGATTACAAAAGTTATTTAAAAGGCAAAAATTTGACTTTAAATTCTATTCTGAGAATACAGCGTTCCTGGAATAGTTTCTGTTTTCAAAGTTTGCTATATCTTTTATCTTGATCTGCCTGTATCGTGCATAAAGCACGTATGATGAATAGTGTGCTTTCATAAACTCAAATTTATGGCAATATAAACGATTTTGGTTTTCTTTAGTTTTTCTTTGTCTTGTCATTAAAATATTTGCCAGAGCTAAGATCTATAAGCACTATGGATTGCCCCAAGAAATTATCCTTACAAATCTTAATGTAAACAGGCAAATTCGGTAGTATATATATAAGTATTAGTAATTCGGCAGGTTTGGCTGACATATACCTTTTTGGCCGTTTTGAATAGTAAAAATCTGAAAAATAAATTAATAAAAATAAATAAAGACAATAAACTACTTGGGCTTTTTATAAATGTAATTTAAAAAACAAAACTTAGTTGGTCAGCCTTGTACTCTTATGTATTTAATAGAAAAAGTTGCATTCCTTTAAAAAAAAAAAGAAAAGGACAAGAAAAGTTATTTAGCAAATCTGCATTACATTAAAAATAGTAATGAGTTTGGAAATTTATTGATGTTTAAGTTATCTTTAAAGCTTTGCTGATTAGTTTGCATTAATTAGATTTTACTTTGAAAAAAAATTGAGGAAAAATATTTAATTTCTCAAAAAAAAAACAAAAAAACAATGCTTTAAAAGAAAACACACATTTTGGTTAAATCTTGGTTTAAACCAAACAACCATGTAGCATAGAAGTTCCAAACTAATTCTATGAAGCTCAAAAGAATTCGTTATTTCTTTCAGATTTTTTTTTTTTTTTTTTAATTTTCAATTATGTTTTTACTGCAAAATTGCAAAAATCACGGAAAGCACTAGTTTTCAAGGTTTTTAATAAATATCTTCGCTAATTAATGTTATAGGAAGACGAGTTAATTTATGCTGTAGAAAGCTAAGAACACTCTCAATAGCCTCTCCTTTCGAGCAAAAAACGAACTATCGAAATCGGTCCATCCGTTCATGTGCTACAGTGTAACAGACAGATGCACAGACACGTCGATTTTATAACTCCCTTCCCTTGCTGCAGATCAATAGTTGTAAAAATAAACTCAACACATTAAATTAACTACACTGTAAAAGGTATTTACCACAGTTATGAAGAACATAATTCAACTGTTAAGGTTTCGAAAATAGTTTTTACAAAGATGAAATAAAAATGGCGCTTCAGAGATTGTTGACAGTTGCTTTGTCAATTTATACCGTAGCCCAAAAAGCTCCAGAGAGAACAATTTGAAAGTAGCTCGGGTATAGATCGTTAAGAACATAAAAATCAATCAAATCTATTCGAAGATATTTCCTTACACATCAAGACAAAAAGAAGTTAAAAAAATAAATCATTTTTCAAATTAAAATTGAAATTCATGAAAAATTTCAAAGATTTCCTTTTAAATTTGATGATAAATGCTTTTGAGTCATGTAAATTCTATTTTTCTTATGACGTTCTGTAATGAATACGATTCATATTCAAATTGAAATAAAGATTGTACTCATATTATGTCAGAACCCAAGCAGCACAAAGGCGTTCAAAACACGTTCTGCAACACGTACAGAGCGCACCAGCCGGCACGTTCAAAACACGTTCTCGCAGCACGTGTTGTCAACGTCTATGTGTCTCATCGATCGATGGTAATATGACACGTCGAAATCTGGTGTTGACCACCTTTTTTTGTCCCAGTTTTGAACGTGGAATGATAGGTTATATTTAGGTTCTGGAAATACGTTTGTTTTCAGTGCTCCCCAGCTAAAAAAGTATACTACGTATACCCCACTATCCGGGGCCGTGACGTGTTTTAACCGTGACGTCATTTTTGATCCATGATCGTCGCCATCTTGGTTTTAATTATTTAATTACTTAATTAATTTATTTAATTTAATTATTGATTGTTTAATTACTTTGAATTTAATATATTCATTCCGCGGGATTCGAACGCGGGTCCCTTGCGACTCCAGCAGGACACGCTAACCACTAGACGCTACTTGATCTTATCGAGGGAGAAAAATAATACTTTAAAAGGAAATTTTTTTGCAGGAGGCGCCATCTATGAAAGACTAAGGGCGTAAATCATATCATTTTATTAGTATGAATATAATGTTTTTTTACTGAAATGCATGCAAATCTGATTAGGATCTTGGGAGAAAGAGTTGTTTAGGATAAAACTTAAAGTTTCT
>JAXGGA010020117.1:0-18814 GCA_038373865.1 Uloborus plumipes | reverse complement strand
GTTTAGTAAAGAAAGATAGTTAGAAAGAAAGATAGTGAGAAAGAATACTCAGTTTTAATATAATAGATACTTAAAATTTTTAGGATCAGTTGAGTTTAAAAAGAAAAAATTGCTCCAAATATACTTTTGCAATGTGATTATTTATTGTTGGACTGTAATTTGCAGCAATAATTGCATTTAATAAATAATGAAAGACAATATTAAAAATTATTTTTTTGGCGACTTTTTTACAATTTGGCATTCAATTCTATTTCAGTATATTTACTTCTATCTTATTGCGATATTGCAACGTTCTTTCTAAAGTATGTCATTTCGGAAAATGTATTATTTTGTTTTTGAAGTTAGGAAAGAAAACTTTCTTCTTCTTTAAACTTTGGTAAGATTTCTGTTGGTTTCTGTGAGCAACAAAATTTTTCTTATTTTTTCTTTTGGCTTATTTTTGTGCACCTACCTTTGGGGTTGCATTCGAATGTCCCCAAGGGGTGATTTACCCCTTTTATGGGGTAATCAGGGCTTTCAATGCAGACCAAAGTGATATGAATTGGCGCGACCACTTGGCGATATCTCGCCAAGCTTTTGGTCACCAAGTGTTTGACGCCAATTTGGCGACATATCGCCAAGTTGGCAATAAATTTAGCGAAAAAAAATTTTTTTGGGTTCAATTTGGCGCTATTGGCGATATTTTGCGAAAAATCTACTGAATGATGTTAAAATCGGCGATATTTAGGAGATTAATCATTGTAAAACATTTTTTTGCATTGTTTCGTGGCAAACTAGGGATGCAAATGTTTGAATTGTTATCTTACTCACTTCAAGCACTATTTTAGCACTTAAGGCATCTACTAAGAAATTTACACGTAAAAGGAAGTAGTGTAGGGTGCATACCAAATTTTTATATCATACTTTGAAGGAATTATAGTTGAATTATAACTAAAATAGAGTATTTTTTTCTGCTATATCATTTTTTTACAAATGAACTTTTAATTTTATACCACGGGCAAAGCCTTGCGGGTACCGCTAGTTAACCATATTATACATATGGGCTTGCTTATTCCATTTTATAGGTCAATTCTAATTTGATTATGACTACACTGCAAAAGTTGAATTGCTGTTTTTACAATATAATACTGGTAGCCGTGGTTCCAATTTAAAACTGCAAAATGCACAGTAATAAACTGTAAAACTAGCAACTTTATTTTCTCACTGTAAAGTTAGCAATTTTACAGTTTATTGTCATAAAATTTAGCTGTATTATACTGTAAAAACAACAGGGTAATACTGGCAGCAGAGGTTCTAGTTTAAAACTGTAAAATGCACGGTAATAAATTGTTAAATTAGCAATTTCACAGTTTATTACTATAAAATTAGCTGCATTATACTATAAAAACAATATTCATTTTTTACAGTGGGCAAGTTTTTGAATAATAGGCTCAAAGTGAGCTGTTATTTTTCGACTATTCAAAAGAAATGAAATTTACTTTCGTAGTTTTATAAAGTATTAAAGAAATAACAAAAACAACAAAAACAGGAACAACAAAAAGTACCTATAAAAATATTATTCGTGCTAAATTACCGTGCAAAAGAATTTTCTATTCAAGTTCTAATGCTACTGTACAACTGTGGTTTAAAATTCTACAATGAGTTTAGATTATATAATTTTTATAAATTTGGATCAAGTTTAACTTTAGAAAAAAAGTCAATCAAAAGCGAAAAACCTATACCAGAATTGAATTTACGATATTCGCGTTTCTAGAGCAATCCCTCTCTCAGACCGTGCCACTGCATCTTAGTTTTCTGATGTTATTCATTAAAGTAATGTGTAAGATTTTTTTTGATACAAAAGAATTTTTTTGACAGTGGGTCTATTTGACGTCAATAGCCGGAAAGATAAGCTGAAAAATGAGAAGTAAATCATGGAATTTGATAAAGAAATAAAAAAGAAACAGAAATAAGCTTGGCAACAGAAAAACAGCCTAAAGAAATAATGCATAAGATTATGCTTTGTGATGTGCCGGATATCCGTACCCGTATCCGAGATATTTGTGGGAAAATAAAGATCTGTATCGGTATTCTTTTTACATTTGACGGATCTTAAACTGATCTTTTATTATTTTATTTTACTACATATTTGAAATTTGACTTATAAGAGAACTATAAAATACTACCAAATTTCATTTAAATTAATTTTTATTTCTTATAAAAATTTCAAAGTATCATTTTAGCAATTGAATTCTCAAATTTTTCATGATTTTTGGAGGTTGTGATATTTTTCATTTTGGGCTTTTTCAGGCAAGTTTTCCAGTTTTTCCGGGGGGGGGGGGCGCAAAGGGTGTAAACACAGTGCAATTTCATCGGGAAGCATAAAAAACCACACCCGCTTTTATGTAAATACATTGATTTCTAAAATCCAGGAGGGTGGGGAAATTGTACCCCTTTCGTTTAAATTTGCTGTGATGATGCATACGTACAACAGATTTAAACGAATCTGTTGCAAGCACTCTTAACCTTTTGGATCCGGGCTGTTCATATAGAAATTTTTCTATCGATCCATGTAGTACGACAGTTGAACCACATATTTCTTTTCCATTGAAAAGAGAAGGTATAAACTGTCGTACCAGACATATGAAACTTTGAAAAAAATCCCCGGCTCCAAAGGGTTCGAGTGAAAATTTCAACCCCGTCCTCTAAAGAAAAAAGACTTATGGTACAGCATGTGTACCGCCCGGTTCCTAAAGGTTAAGTTGAGTGTAGTATGAATTTAAATTCTAGATGTTCTCTTATCATGTCAAAGAAGACTTCAATACGGATTAAGCAGTTGCTTTGAACTGAAAGATTGATTTTATTTTAAAACACATCAACACATTTGTACATTTGTGGTAATTATAAAAACGTACGAAAAGTTTCAAATAGCCTTTGATTCAGACAATACTGTCTGTCTTAATGTATGTTCATATTTTATTGACATTTAAAACAATTCTTGATTAAAAAATGTTCTACATAATTTCATAGATTCAAAACTCAAAAATCGTTTTTTCATGAGCTAATTGATTCGCTTGCTATTTTCTTCAATCTTTTTGCTTTTAAATTATTTTTATATTTTAATATGCTCTTTTAGTTTACTGCTAATTTCCATTTTCAATTTCCAAAGAGAATAATTTTCTATGCATATATTTATCTAACCAATGAAGTGGTCATTTTTGTTTTGTTTTCTTCTATGTACAACTAAATTGAGTTATTTTCTTTTTGCATCTATTCCATGGGAAAAGAAATAACATTGTGTTTCCAATGTTTGCTTTTTTTCTGCATTACTGAAATTTTTCGTGCAGTGTTTTTCACTTTTATATCATAGGATAAAACTGTTAATTAAATAAAATAATTTATTTTTTACATTTGTGGTTCTGCATTTGCATGAAAAGGACAAAAAAAATTATTTTTGGTTTTCATTTTTTTAATTTGTAAGTACTAGATTGTGTGGAGCCGTGAATGAAACTACTTATTCTTGGAATTCATTGCTACAGCTGGACAAACATATTGAAGAGTTATTTATCAATATCTTATTTTTTAGAAGTGTTTTTTATTTCTTTTTTTTCTACAAAGCCATAACTTTTTAAAAACTTTATCAAAGGCATTATTTTGAAGATTTATCCCCCCCCACTTTAGGCTGGAAGTAATGGGACACTTTATATTTTAGCTATCTCGTCATAAAAACCTTTTTTTTTTCTGTTTTTTTACACGCATTGTTTCAATGCATAGCATAACGAAAGGAAAACCCCATTGAATTTCTAGTCTACATTGTAAAAAATGAATGTTGTTTTTACAGTATAATACAGCTAATTTTAGAGTAATAAGCTGTAAAAAATTGCTAATTTTACAGCAATGAGCTGTAAAATTGCTAATTCCATAGTTTATTACTGTGCATTTTACAATATTAAACTGGAAAATCTTCTGCCCGTATTATACTGTTGTTTTTACAGTATAATACTGCTAATTTTGTGGTAATAAACTGTAAAATTCTGGTAATATACTGTAAAATTGCTGCTTTACAGTAATAAACTGTAAAATTCTGGTAATATACTGTAAAATTGCTGCTTTACAGTAATAAACTGTAAAATTGCTAGTTTTGCAGTTCATTGCTGCGCATTTTACAGTTTTGAACTGGAACCTTTGCAGTCAGTATTATATTGTAAAAACAATGGTTTATTTTTTTGCAGTGTATAATAGGGTGGGCCGAGAAAAAACTCTTTTTTTTATTTCGAATTTGTAATTAGCGCGGAACAATTTCGCGAATTTATGAAGACAAAACAGAACGGAAAAAAAATTATCGAAATCGGTTGATGTTTTCGATCGCGAATAAAGTCCTAAATTGACAAAAAATGAAAAAACTTGCATTTTCGCGATTTTTTTTTTAATTTTTGAATTGGATGTTTTAGAAAATATAATAGTGCGGAAAGTAACTTAATGGCAAAGACAAAAAGAAGGAAAAATAATATCGAAACTCACCATTTGATATCTTCCGATCGCGCATACAGGCCCTAAAATTTATACAAATATGAAAAAATAACTTCATTTTTGCAATTTTTTTTTTTTGGAAAATTTTAGAATGAATGTTTATCATATTGTTTTCCCGCACGGAAAAGTTAACATTAGTATAAGACAAATAAGAGGGGGATAAAAGGTAGGAAATAAAAATAGTCGAAATCGATTTAATATTTGTCGGACGTGTCTAGGCATCTATTTAACTTTGACAAATATGAAAAAACATCAATTTTGCGAATTTTTAGTTTAATTTTATTTGAGTTAGATGCTTTTATTACTACAATTAGTTTGTAACGTTTACTAATCTTCAGCCTTAAAACATTGTGCTATTAATTTGGTTATAGTCAAGTTAATATCTTCATGGTCGCGCTTAACCCCAAAATTACCCAACAATAATAATTAAAAAAAGTGGATTTTTACGCTGTTTTTGGTTTTTTAATATTTTTGTGAAAGTAGTATTTTTGAGACAAGGATGACAATAAGACAAAACAAACTACCACAGGTTATTCAGTCGTTATGTTTCACTCCAGTACAAAAAGGGGATTTTAGAAACTCTCATGCGCAGACGTTGGGCAAGCGATCTAGGCCAACGTCGCTCGCCTGGCAACTGGCTCTTTTTCACTTCATCGCCCGCCTCCTAGGACCATGTCTAGCTGTCTGCCGATTATTGTTTTTTCAGTCTATGTACGCTTCCTATGTAGTAATTCGCACTGTAGGATTGACCGCATATATTGGACCACTGTTAAAAAAAAAAAAAAAATATTTGGGAGGGGGGGACCTTTGGAGCTTAAAATCTAGTACAGAGATCTGTGCTACACTTTAATAGTAGAAACATAAAGTTTTAGAAATAAAATCAATGTGTATGAAGTTTCACCGGTCTTCGAACTGTTTAGCGTGAGTTACGGCTTGATTTGTGTTGAAAACGTTAGAAATCTTATTTTTCGGACTTGTTTCTAGAAAGATAACTCAAAAACTTGTGAATTGCGGTAAAATGCTGTTACAGTATTATAATCTGTGTTTAATAAGGATTACATCGATGTATTTACATGCGCTATTGTGATAGTTTTTGACAGAGCTATGAGCTGAAGAATAAAAAATGGCGTGTTTTCCTTTATTGGACCGTAAAAATTTTCCTATATTGGACCGGTGGTCCAATTTAAGAATATGATTTTAAACAAGACTTTTTATTAATCGTAACATAAAATAAGTGACTCGTTTTATTTAATAGCGTAGTTAAAATTATTTTAAGCATATTTTAACCCCTATTCAAGATATTCATTTAAACTTTTTTTATCAAGCACATTTTTACCAAGCAGAAATGTATGTTTTTTTTTTCTCTCTTCACCCATTAAGCTGCAGTTTCAGGTTGTTAAACATAGTTATTAACTTAAATAACATTTAATCTGGTTTACCGAGAGAAAAATATGAAATTCTTCGATATTTTGGAAACAATTTATATGCTACTAAAATGTTCAATGTAGATGAAGCCGGTCTTTTCACTGTCCAAAAGTCCCAAAATATATTGACGTATAGAGGTTAACATCAGATTGCATCAGTGATGAGTGGTGAACGTGGTAGAAACACACTGGTTATTTGCTGCATGAGTGCAAGCTCCCCATGCTTATTTTCAAAAAATTACGTTACATGTATGACCTTATCGTAAAAGCTTCCCTGGTGAGCAATATACTTGCTCAAAAAAAAAATGTTGGATCACAAACGATAATTTGCACAATTGATACAACCTTTCATCAGAACTGTTAAGCCAAGCAATGTAAAAAGAATATCCTTCTATAACGGATGGGCACAGCACTTACATAAAGAACATTGATGCAATAAACTTTTCTAACGAGAACGATATAATAATGCTTTCTCTTTAGACACCATATGTACGTGTACGTATATGTGGTTTTTATTCAGTCTGTCTTCATATTTTAATCGAGCATGTGATACATGGATGCGAGAACATTTTATAATATCGCATAAGAGAACTGTTTGGTAACTCTTATGGGCAAACCGCAATTAAGGGCATGGCAAATGCTCTGAGTTGATTCCAAAGAACAGCAGTTTGGCCTATTAATTGACATGTGTTTAATGACATTGACTTGGCTACAGCAGAATTAGAGGCAAGTAGTCCAGTTAAAACTACTCAAAGTGAACAGGTTACATGTTCGGTACACCATGTAAAAGAGCTAGCTACGACTTAAATTAGTACAATTTCTGCAGAATCGGCAGATAGTTCTCATCAAAACATGATTACCAACTCAAACTATGATTTTGTAAAGCTGGCTCACATATCACCTTTGTTTAAAAAAATAGAAAGAAAAAAAAGGAAGGCTGTCTCAGCAATCATTCTAACGCCGTATAAAAGAGGCATAGAGCAAAAAAAGTCGCACAAGAAGAAGCAAGAAACTGCACAAAACAATTGTTATTGCAATATTTGTCATAGAGATGAAGTACAAAACATGATTAACTGTATGAAATGCCATCGGCGAGTTTATCAACACTGCCTAAGTGAGGCCGAAGCAAAAGAAATTCTATTGCAAATACTTGAAAAAAGCTGTATAGTTCAAGTATAAATTATTCTACGTTTTCCTGGTACGGTCCAATTTAAGAAGCGCATGGTTCAATTTACGCGCATATATGCCTAAATTGGACTTTTGCAACTTTTTATAAGATATTTTTTTAAAAAATAATTTTCATATTTTTAGAAAATATAAGCTCCTAGGGCGGTTCCTGATTAAATTTAGCTCACGATGCCCTATTTTGCATTTTTGTTTTGCTTCACATTGAGCGACACAGGCCTCCTGTTCTTAGGGGGTCCAATATAGGCGGTCTTCCCCTACTATTATTTAGTTCAATCTAGCTGTTTTGACTTTGAAAATCTTGTAGTCTTCTGTAATGATGTAGTTTCTGCTCGTGAACTCGGTGATTGGAATCTGAATAAGTTATACAAATGTTATGCCAAATAACAGACAAATACTCTAATAACAAGACATATATCTTGAGCTGCCCCCACTTTTGGCACTCCAAATGAACTGCCATCAAACAAAGCCGTCCTACTGGCGAAGGACTCCATTATTAATGCCGTAGTGCCAGAATGTTAACCTTCCTGGCACTACGGACATTAATGATGGTGTCTTCGCAGTGGACAGCTTAGTTTGATGGCAGTTCTTTTGGAGTACCAAAAGTGGGGCAGCCAAATATTTGTCTTGTTATTAGAGTATTTGTCTTGTTATTTGGCCGTCCATGTATAACTTTTTCGTTAAATCACAGAGTTCACACACAGCAGAAAACTACATCATTACAGAAGACTATAAGATTTTCAAAATGAAAACAGCTAGATTGAACTAAATAATAGTACATTGCGATTACTACATAGAAACGTAGACTGAAAAAACAATATAGTCAGACAGCTGACGTAGTCCTAAGAAGGCGGCGATGGAGTGGAAGAGAGCCGTTGCCAGTCGAGCGACGTTGTCTGGATTGCTGCCCGACGTCTACGCATGACAGTTTCTAAACGTTTTCGCAACTGAATAATATCGACTGAACCTGTGGTAGTTTGTTTTTCTATATTATTGTCAGTCTGTCTCAAAAAATAATACGGTTGTTTCACAAAAAATTATTCATCAAAAACCAAAAACGTGTAAAAATGTAGCTTTTTTAAAATTATTATTTTGGGTAATTTTGGGGTTAATACGCGACCGGAAGATATTAACTGACCAAAACAAAATCAAACCACAATGTTTTAAGGCTATATTAGCAAACGTTACAAGTATTGCATTACGAAAACATCTAATTCAAAAAATTAATCACAAAATCGCAAAAATGATGTTTTTTCATATTTTGTCAAAGCTGAGGCCCTAGGCACGACCGGAAGATATTAATCGATCTCGATAATTTTTTTTTCCTCCTTTGTATCCCTCCTTTTGTCTTCATAATTATAAACTTTTCCGCGCGAAAAAATTATGGAGACATTTCATTCGAAATTTTTTCAAAAAAAATCGCAAAAATGAAGTTTTTTTCATATTTTGTCAAATTTTAGGTCTTATGCGTGATCGGAAGATATCAATGGATTTCGATAATTTTTTTTCCTTCTTTTTGTCCTTACAATTAGTTACTTTTCCGCACTGTTACATTTCGAAAATATCAAATTCAAAAATTTGAAAAAAAATCGCGAAAATGAAGTTTTTTCATTTTTTGTCAAACTTTAGGGCTTATGCGCGATCGGAAGATATCAACCGATTTCGATAATTTTTTTTCCTTCTTTTTGTCTTCATAATTCGCAACTTTTCCGCGCTATTACAAATTCGAAATAAAAAAAAGTGTTTTTTCGGCCCACCCTAGTGTATAATCTACACGCATTGCATGACAATGAGCTTGAAAATGAATTTTGGCACCTTGAATTCAAATTATGCTTTCCGCATTGACTAATTGCTATAGGTACTGTATTTATGCATGTGTGTACGTGTAGACTTGCGTGTTTATGGATAGGCAGTTGCGCGCGCGTGTGTAGGACTTGGGTGCCACCACTTGCTCTTCCAAAGACCAGAGGTATATCTCTAACCACCTGAAGGAGAGGGGTTGCATCAGGCACGGTTTGTCCAGGGCTAAGGGTCCAAACACAATGTACTCGTAATTTTATCGAAAAACAACAAAAAACAAGCCTACTTATATGAAAATGTGTTGATTTCTCGAAGTCAGGGGGAAACCCACCATTGGCTTGGAGATAGCTTGGCGCCCGTGAGTGGTCCCTCCCCTGCTCCCCCTAAATGACGGGCCCTGGGTTGCACCACCAGGAGCAGGTAAACTTTCTGAGTAGCTCTGAGTCCTCCATCTTGTCCCGCATGGCGAATTCATGGACGCTACGTTTGCAGAGCAAGGTGCTGAGTAATGTTACCAGATTTCCAATTCGAAAGAAAGACTTTATGACGCCTGAGTTCCAAAAATAAATTATGTAGCAATTCTTCATTGCTTAAAAAGAGAGAGAGAGAGGCAGATAGTCTATGGTATTTGAAATAAAAATTCCCCAGCGTTTTGGTAAAGTAAACAAATAAATATTGCAAACAAAATAAAATCTTCTCTACTACTAATAATAAAGCTGAAGTGGGTCTGTCCTTCTTTCTTTCTTTTTGTCTGTCTGCGCACGTAGCGCCAAAACCGTTCGGTCGATATTCATGAAATTTGGCACAAAATTAGCTTGTAGCATGTGGTAATGCACTACGAAGCGTTTTTTTGAAAATTCTACTTCGTTCTTTTTCTATTCTAATTCTTAAGGAAAATTCGATAAAATAGGGAAGAAATATTTCATGTTGTTACCATGGTTACGCTTTCATTTCGTTTATTTGTTTCGTTCTTTTTCCCTTAATAATTTTAAAAACATATTTATTTTAGTAGCAATCCAAACTCCAAGCTTTATTAAAATTATTTAAACAAAATATAATAAAACCATGATAAGATGGTACCTGTCAATCAAATGAGAAATCGAGTCTTTTCTTTAAAATAGGTAAAGAAGGAAGAAACAGACGCGTACCATTTTTGTGAGTTTAGAGACATTTTGGCGATCTGACAAGTTGTATAGAAGGGGGAGTAATTCTTTAACCTAATGAGGTCAAAAAAGAGAGAACATGATAATAAACCATTCTAAATTTATTGTCTGCAAAACATATTTTACTCATTATTAATTTATTTCAATATAAATTGCAGTAAATGACTTGAGTGAACGAATTTAGCTTTTAATTTATCGTTTGCTGGTTGATGTTTGTCAATGTTTATTGTTTTTATCATCATTGTGAAGAATAATGCACGAAATTTCAATGACTAATACTTAAAACTTTTAGGATCAGTTGAGTTTAAAAGAAAATAGAGCTTCAAATATATTTTTGCAATGTGATTGTTTATTGTTGGACTGTAATTTTCAGCAGTAATTGCATTTAATTGGAGCCAAAAGTAAAAATGACAAGCAGTAGGGTCAGGTGGGGGAAAGTGGGGCTAAAATCGAGCTTTTTTAAAAAACGACCCCAAAATCATATGATTAAATTAATCTTAAGGAAACTTTTGATACATTTTATATACATTGGATTCATATAGATTAAGTATGAAGCAAAACCATTTTATTTTGTTAGATTATTTCCTCTCAGTGGTACATTTAAAACATCATGTGTTGATAGCCCCACTTTCCCCCCATGGTGGGGGAAAGTGGGTCTAGTACAGAAATTAGTGAAAATTTAAACTAAAATGTGTAAATAATGATTTTAACGTAAGTATACAATGAAATTAAAATACCTTAAAACCATTTAAAGCTACAAATGCGATAAAAATACTTTTTATTTGTCATTTGACGAATAAAAACAACGTCATCAGTTTATTCTTTTTCCTATCATTCACAATATTGAAACATTCTAGAACAATCTGCAACTTTCAAAAGTGTTCGAAATGCGCCAAATGTCGCTAAGCTTGGCGACACTTAGTGATTTCTCGCCAAATTTGGCGACAAAAATAAGTCGCCAAAAGTGATGCCAATTTGGCAATATCTTGACAATTTTTCGCCAAGCCCATTGACACCCATGTTAAACCAACGACAAACCAGGGAAAACAGCTAGAAAATAAATTTTTGCATGTAAATTAGCAGAACAAAGGCCAGTTTTAGTAAGATAACAAAAAATAAGCACATAAAACCATAAAAATAGCTAATTTTTACATATCGCATACAACGACCATAAAAAAAGTTTCGTAAACATTCAACTTGCTTAGAGGGTTCTAAAACTAACATAAAAATATTTGCTATGATCTCAATTTATGTCTTAAAAAAAGAATTAACAAAATATTTTAATTAGAAAAGAGAAAATGGGTGTTTTTCAATATTGCCCCACTTTCCCCCACCTGACCCTATAATCTTTACTGCAACCAGGGCGCTTTTTCACTCGACGACACGACAACGACGAAAGTCGGACGGAAATACTGCAACGATAAGTACCGTGTCGCGTCGTTTAGATCACTGTATTTCCACTTAACCGATATCGTTTCTCCGAAACGGTCATTCTCCACTGTATTTTATTTCGAAGAACCGGTGTGCTCACATGTGTATTATTATAGCTCCCCAATTTAATAGACTACAACTGTTAGATTTACTTTACCTCCGCAAAAAGAGGAAACAGATTAATAGAAGATATTGGATGCATGATACTCACAAATTTATTTCATTCCCACCTTGTTTACTAAGAACGAAACGCATACACCAAAAGGAAAATCTAATATTTTCTGCAGTAATAAAGATCGTCTGAGCAACAGAAGTGAAACAAAATATTACGTAAAAAGAATAAAATTGTTTTATTGCTATACATTCTTTATTTATCGTCTGTAAATTTAAGCTTTTATTTTATAATGCAGCGATGTTAAATTTAAATGCCATTTCTATGTGTTGCTTCTTCAAAGAAAGTAAACAAATGATGAATGTCGTCCCGATTTTAAAGGCAAGACGGCTGCCATCCGACACGAATGGGACGACAAACGACAACGTTCGATCGGACACGGCACACTTGTCCTGGAATCGGGAGATGGAAATGCGCAAAGCATATTTTAATGCATTTTGCGTGCTCCAACGTCGGATGACGACAATCGTGTACGATTTATCGCTGTCGTGTCGCTAAGTGGAAAAGCGCCCTAATTTTGCAAATTTTAATTCAAATTAATTATCGGATTCGTTGAAATCCTTGACCAATGGTGCAGGGAGAAGTGAAAAAAAAGACCCAATTACTTACGTAGACTATGAGCTGTCCAATGAGACATCTGCCTTGACCGTGCAAAATTTAAATGTTTTATCTCTTTGGCTAATTTCTTTAATTTTATGACGCATTGAAGATGAGCAAGGTGACATCTTCAAGCTCTAGAACAAATACGAATTGCGAATCCCATTCTTCAATTTTCATCTGCGTATCACCCTTTCATGAAAATAGACAATTCTGGAAAAAATTAGTCATCTCTTCAAAGCCACACTTTATTTTAACTGTTGTAAAGAAAATCGTCTGCTTTTCTTTTTTCAGTTTTTAAGGAATTAAAACTTGGTAAATTATAAAAATATCGTATAAATTGCAGTATTGCAACGTTCTTTCTACAATGTTTCATTTCGGAAAATGTATTATTTTGTTTTTAAAGCTAGGAAAGAAAACTTCCCTCTTCTTTTAAACTTTGGTAATATTTCTGTTGGTTTCTGTAAATAATAAAAATGTTCTTATTTTCTCCTTTGTCTTATTTTTATTGCATAGTTTTAAGGAATTATAGTTGCATTATAACTAAAATTGAGTATTCTTTCGGCGATATCAATTTATTATCAAATGACGTTTCAGTTTTATACCACGGGCAAAGCCGTGCGGGTACCGCTAGTTAATAAATAAAAAACGAACTCATTCATGAAATGTGAAATTATGAAAGCTTATGAAATTAAGCAGTTTCAAAGCAGCTAAATAGAGATACGAAAGTGCAGCTCTGAAGCGTGCAAGAAAATACTTTATAGCTATCAGCTAAGAATATTTTCATTATCATTCCTGTGATTTTTTTAATACTACCTGATTTTTGTTGATAGTTCGCGACTTATTATTAATACTTTTTGTTGATAAGTTCACGACTTATTAATTACTTTATTGTAATTAGGTTAAGTTACAAAACTTAATAAGAAATATTTTTAAAAAAAGAATTGGCTTAAGTGCAGAAAAAAAATAACATATTTCTTAATGTTTTTGTAAATTTAACATTAAAAGTGCAGCGTAATTAATTATACTTTATGTGTATCATGAGATTTTTTACATAACGTCGTGTTCCGTATTATCTCTTCTTTACTGTCAAGACGGGATCACTTCAGTGACATCTTTAGTTTATGAACAGCCATGTGCCTGGAGAGTAGAGACGTTGGCGAACGATTTGAATTCTATTTTTGGCCAAGAATTTTTGGATCAAGTGGGATGAATGTGCGAAGGCGTTGTCGTGATGCAGTCGGCAGTTTTTTGCCTTGCACATGTCTGGATTTTTGCGTCGAATTGCGTCACGGTGAATTATCGGTATTTGAGGTACACAATTCCACGGATATTAAAGAAGACAGTCAGCATCGCCTTGGCTTTGTTGCTATATTTGAATCTGTTGAACTGTTCCCGAATTTTTTTCACATATGGCGCATCTTCTCCAAACACCTGATGAATATTACGCATTGTTTGGATTTGAGAATGACTAAGTTTTTGACAAAATGTTTTGCAGTACTTTTGCTCACACGTTCAGTCATCTTCAGAGAATTAGTAATCCGACAAACACGTTGTGCGGTATCTCGACTGACACGCTAGAAGATGGTGACAAAATTCACACATGTGCATGAGGTGTTATCCTTTGCTGTGTAGAGTGGCACCTCGCTATCGTCTCTATTTTTCGTGGGGAAAAAATAAAAGTTGGGTATTTTTTAGACATGCTTCGTATGTATAGCTATGCAATTGCTTTCCTTGTCGTTTTCGACCAGTCACATGGGCGGAATTCCACCCGATTAACCAACTTGATATGAAGTTAGTCATGTGACAGAGTGAAGTTAATCCCAACATTCAGAGAGAGAGTCGGCCGCTCATATAACGAACCTAACACCATTAGTTTTATCAAAGTGCACAGAATTAAATGCAAAAGCCACGGTGTTACCACTTAAAAAGTTTTCAATGTCCGAACTGCTGAAACACAGAAAAGAAGCAGGTCATCTCTAAAGATAGATCAATGGCCTAAAAAAATACTTCGTAGTCTTGAGAACTAAGTGTTAGAAATTTCTAGCAGGAAGATGGCTGCTCTGGAAAAGGCTTCTTGAGGAATTCAAAGCCCACTCTGGGCTGTCGAGCTACTGAGGAAGGGATTGGTTAATATTTTTTAAACATTCATACATTTTTTTTGAAAGTAATGCAAAGAAAGCTAGCATTGTTTTTAACTTTGCATTATATAAAGTAAATAATGATTTTAAATTTTCATGTTCACTTGAGTTGTCAATTTTGTAAAAACATTTTTTTGAGTAGCATTTTACCACACATTACTTTATAAAACTCTCGTAAAGTCTTAGAGGCAGCAATTCATCACAAAAAATGCAATAAATCCTGAAGATAGTTTCCACTGTCCATTCAAAACGTTTTCTTTACTTAACAATATGAGGGCTCTTTTACAAAGAATTCACTTGAAAAATATTTAATTGCCTTCGAAAATTCTCTTTTATTTACTTATTTTTTTTTCTAATTTTTTAATACCTAATTTAATTTTAGCTTTTAATTCAGTGTTAATTTATGCATACTTGATTTTTTTTAAACAGAATGCAGTTGCTGTGCCCGCATTTAATTTCGCGAAGCTGTTATGCTCTTGCCTTTTCATATTTTCGTTTGTTTGTTTCTAAATTGAAGTTTTTTTTTAAACTTTGTAAATATAGTCAGTGTCATAAACGAAGCAGTGGCCATTTTTCAGATGTGTTTGGTTTTCTTTTTACGTGTTTGTTTAAATGTTTTTAATTTATTATACTTGTGTTTGCAAACCTAATAACGAAAAAATAACTTAGTTTATTATATGAGGGATTAGTTATCAGAATCAGAACAACAAAAAATATAAATGCATAAACAACAAGAAGTTCTGTCAAGAACTAAACGAGCCTACTTTCCCGTACATCGACATCGGCATTCTCGCATCTGATCATTATTCTCTTGATTATCTGAGACTGAAAATTATGTCAAACATACCTTTTTAGCACTTAGAGCTGATTTCGAAAAGCAAAATATGCCCCTCTCATCAGATGAAATAGACACGTAAAAAGTAATTAACGAATAAATTAAGTTTTGTCACAACTTTTAAAGAGTTTAACTGTTACAGTTCCTCCGTAGAAAAAATCCTCCATCGTTTTCAAAAAAAAAAAATAAATAAATAAAATAAAATAAAAATAATAATAATAATTAAAAATAAATAAATAAATAAAAGTACAAAGATCATCAAAACACATTTTATCAAAGAAAGAAAAAAAAGAAAAAGAAAAAAAAATCGTCCGTTAATAAAATGTCCGGAATTTCACTTTTAATCCGTTGCCAGTTATTAAATATAAATAAAGAATAAAATGTTCTCGTGAATGAAAAATTTTTGTTACAAAAAAATCGTCTGCAAAAAAAAAAATAATAAATAATAATAATAATAATAAATAAAATAAAACAAATGAATAAATAAACAAAAAATCGTCTGCACGTTCAGTCATTTTTTTCTGAGCCTGCATTTCCGCCATGTTCGCGGAGTCGGAGTCGGAATCAGAGTCCTCACAGAAAGATTACTTAGAAAAGTACTTTACAAACATTGTTTATCAAAATCATTTTCTTACAAAGTTAGTTTGAAGGAAATCCGACTTTAAGTTCAGGATTAACATTCAACTTAAATTCCCCTTAGACGCTAATGTAATTTTTTTTTCTGAACGGTTCACTATTGAACGAAAAATGGTTTGAATCAAAAAGCGAAATATGGGAATGTATGGGAAAGTCTCTCCGAGATCTTTCAAACAAAAAAAAGTTTATTCCATTCGGACGGTTCACTCAAAAGTTATTAGGTGGGGAAAGGTTGCTTGAAAGGTTCAATGTTGAACGAAAAATTGTTCAAATCGGAAATGTAGATACGGGAATGAAGTATTCTTGATGAGATATTTCGAACGAAAAAAGTTTGTTCAAATCGGATTGTTCACTCAAAAGTTAGCATCGCGGGATAGGTTGTTTGAACGGTTCAAAGTTAAATCAAAAATTGTTTAAATCGAAAAATCAAATATGGGAATGAGCTGTACTCGCCGAGATCTTTTGAACAAAAAAAAGTTTATTCAATTCGGACGGTTCACTCAAAAGTTATTAGGTGGGGAAAGGTTGCCTGAACGGTTCAATGTTGAACCAAAAATATTCAAATTGAAAAATTTAAATACGGTAATAAAGTATCCTTGTCAAGATGCTTCGAACAAAAAAAAGTTTGTTTAAATCGGACTGTTCATTCAAAAGTTATTAGGGGTGACAGCTTGTTTGAACGGTTCAATGTTGAACGGAACATTGTTCAAATCGAAAATGTAGATACGGGAATGAAGTATCCTTGAAAAGATCTTTCGAACAAAGAAAAGTTTGTTCAAATCGGACTGTTCATTCAAAAATTAGCATCGCGGGAAAGGTTGTTTGAACGGTTCAAAGTTGAACCAAAAATTGTTCAAATCGAAAAATCAGATATGGGAATGAGCTGTACTCGCCGAGATCTTTCCAGCAAAAAAAAAGTTTGTCCAAATCGGAATGTTCATTCAAAAGTTATTAGGGGGGGGGGGACAGACAGACAGACCGACAGACCGACCGACCGACCGACGCACAAATTCCCCATCTCAATACCCTACTTTCAAATTTTTAATTTTTCGATATTCATTTTACCTTTTTATTTTTTTAACTTGGCGATATTTTTTTTAACTTGGCGATATTTTTTGGACTTGGCGATATTTTTAGATGCATTAAGCTACTTTTAATTCTTTTTTCGTCTTTCTTTTATTTTTAACGGGAAAGTAGGCTAAAAATTAAACTCGAGTTTACATCACAATTTTTATTTTTGATTGCAATAAGTAATAATTTTGGATTTGAAACTAAAATTTCTTTTGTGCCAAAGTTTTTTAACCTTCCACTTTTACTTCTATTCCAGTTTTTTGCTTTCCTGCCGTTTTTTGTAAAAGCCCGAATAGTAAATTTCACGTTGAACAACGGAAAGAATAGTAGATGGAGAAAACAGTAGATTTTTTTATGAAAAAATATTAGAAAAAAAAAAAAAAAGATTCAACTCCGAAATTTTTTTAAGGTAAGTTTTTTGAATTAACTTTTATACGGTTTTGCATTTAACTTCACGATATTTAGAAATTTACAAGCACTTTTGAATAAAGATTTGAACGAAAATTAACGCAGGTTTTATTTTCTATTTTTTCAACAAAGATTTATAATATTAAAAAAAAAGTCCAAACACAGACACGAAAGTATTGCATTATTTTTTGAGTATGAAAAAAGAAAATAAAAACAGATTTTTCATGAATTAAATAATTTCAGAAATGTATTTTAATCTGACCATTATGAAAAGTGTTGATTACTACCGACACAATTTTAGATAAATGAAGGAAAAAATGAAGGAAAAAAACGGATTTTTTTTTCCGGTTTGAGCAAATTTATAATCTTTTTTTTTATTTGTTTGACGTTTAATATTAGTTTTCTTTTATTCTTTTTGAGTAATCACGATAGCTTATTATTTTTACTTGACCGGAGTTGATGTCCTATCCTTTTTGAGGTCCTCGGGCCTCCGCTTGCAAGTGCTTCATCTGGGCGGTGTTGAAAGAGGATTTCTCGTCCATATCTCTCGGAATCGACTTCATTTATACACTGTAAAAATAGATGCTATTTATACAGTTTTATACAGATAATTTTACAGTAACAAACTGTAAGAATTACTAATTTTTCAGTAATAAACTGTAAAATTGCTAATTTTACACTAATAAATTCCAAATTGCTAATTTTACAGTTCATTACGGTGCATTTTACATTTTAAAACTGGAACCTCTGCTGTCAATATTACACTGTTGTTTTTACAGTATAATACAGCTAAATTTTGTTTTAATAAACTGTAAAATGGCTGCTTTATAGTAAAAAACTGTAAAATTGCTAATTTTACAGTTTATTACTGAGCATTTTACCAATTTAAACTATAATCTCTGCTGCCAGTAATTATACTGTAAAAACAACAGCTTATATTTTGCAGAGTACCTGACCTTTCGAGTCGACTTTATACATTCCTTTTTGAACAAAAACAGCATCAAGCGAGAGGTAGAAACAGATCGGATGTCTAAACTCCTTCATTTGACTTGTTAGTAAAGCGAAAACTAACAGTCAATCTTTCAAAGTTTAGAGAGGACATATCAACTTGTCGTTTGTTTCTCAAAAAATAAAAATAAAATAAATAAATAAATAAATAAAAAAGGAAATTCGAAATATGTTTTTTGCAATCACGGGTTGTGGTATATTGTACAAAATGAATGTTGTTCTTACAGTATAATACAGCTAATTTTATAGAAATGAATTGTAAAAAATGCTAATTTACAGTAATAAGCTGTAAAATTGCTAACTTTACTGCACTAAGCTGTAAAATTGCTGATTTTACAGTAATAAACTGAAATTGCTAATTTTGCAGTTTATGACTGTACCTATTACAGTTTTAAACTGGAACCTCTGCCGCCAGTATTATACTGTTGTTTTTT
>JAXGGA010020116.1:0-18815 GCA_038373865.1 Uloborus plumipes | reverse complement strand
TAATGAACACGTATTAAAAGAAATTAGACACCTCGTAGCAGCACTTCAAGTCAATAGTTACAGCTCAGCTAAAATCAGAAAAGCTTTGAGACCTCAAGTTGAATTTTGATATAAGAGCTAAAGAAACAGCGGAAAAAAACCTTTATTTTTTCACCATTGCTCCTCATTTTCTGGTTTTGGAGATATTTATGCGAAAGAAAAATATTAATGAATGATAAAGAAACTTACTCGTATTGCGTTTTGATAATATTGTGCCGTAGCAACAAGTTGAATGCTACTTAAAATGCAAAGTCCTCCGAAAACAGCGGAAGAAAAAAAATTTAGGCATACAGTGCAAAAGCTGAAAAAGGAAAGAGCAAAAATTAAAAATCAGTTTTTTTTTTGCTAGAGATCATAATTGTTTAAAAATAAACAAAATACTACTCTCTCTGTCTACTCTAAGTTATTAAATTATGTATTTTTCATCATACTTTTCATATTTTTCACATTGCAAATTTGCTATTTGTGTCAAAAATTTGTAAAGTAAAATATTATATACATTTATATATATTATAATTATAATTATATACACATTATAATTATAATTATATTTATATGTATCATAATTATATATATTTATAAAGTAAATATGTAGCATGAACTTGGTTGAGACTAGCATTGATTCGGGGGGGGGGGGGGTAGAAAGGGAATCTCTCCAAAAATTGGAAGGGATCGTGACCCCCCCCCCCTTACACGCCCAAAGATAGATTAAAGCTCCGTCTTGTGGACTTAAGTTTCAAAAAAATGCACCCTACACGGCGAATGTTACTTATGACCAGTGGCGTAGCTAGGGGTTGGCAGGAGTGGCTCTTGCCACGGGCGCAGCAGTCAGGGGGGCGGCATTTTGACCGATTAAAAAAAAATTTTTTTTGGTCAAATCCAAACAGACTAAAAAATGAAAATTTGATAGACACTCCGAGCAGCGCAAACTGCGCCCCCCCCCCCCCCCGCTAAACCATACAAAACGTGCAACTTTGCTTTTTTTTTTTTTTTTGTCGTGTGCCAGCCAGGCTGGCAATTTGAGGTGCGCTGCTTCACTTTTCCAACTGTACCGTTATTCGGTGTGAAGTCCGAGTTCCACAGTACACGCATGCCATAGGTACCCGTTTATAGGGTAGGCAACCTTTCACAACAACACATTCATACAAAGAAAGGACAAGGACAGGAGAGAGAAAGCACATCCATGCCCAAGCCGGGCCTCGAACCCGGGACCAGACCATCCATGGCAGACTACTCTGACCACTAGACAAAGTGGCCGGCGCAACTTTGCTTTGATAGATTTATATGTGGTCTGGAGTGCGTATAATAGGCTGATCTGAAATCGGCCGGTCCTATCCACTTAAAAGAGATAGAAACAAACCTTTTCTCTCGTCTTCTTTCCAGCCGTTTTTTTACGATATCACTTTAACTTATCAATTACATATACTTCGGAAATCAAGTTCTACGATTTTAAAAATCGGCGAGCTTTTGTTCAAAACATTTCGGATGCTGATTTTTTAATGCAATTTTATAATGACAGAAAATAACTCCTCTGTTGGTATTAATTTTCTGTGGCGAAAACTAGCGAGAGAATACTATGTATTTCTTAAGAACGGGAGGGGGAAGTTTTCAAAAAACGACAGTTGCAAAAATTTCGCGATTTTAAAATTTGTACCAAGAGCGTACATTAAATAGAGATTCAAAAAA
The DNA here is from genome assembly GCA_038373865.1 of Uloborus plumipes. Classification (NCBI taxonomy): domain Eukaryota; kingdom Metazoa; phylum Arthropoda; class Arachnida; order Araneae; family Uloboridae; genus Uloborus; species Uloborus plumipes. Next base: position 17,090 of record JAXGGA010020116.1, on the reverse strand, counting down.
TGAGTAGCACAAGTGCAGAGGTACACGATTTTGAATGAGTAACGTTTTCAAACGCTGTTTGTGCTTCGATAGCTCAGTATAGAAGGTTAGAAGGTTAAAAAAAAAAAAAAAAAAATAAAAAAAAAAATAAATCCTTTTTTAGTGAGTTTCGATTTCGTATTTTGGAAATTTTCCTATTTTACATGTATGTTAATGAAGTGCTCTCACTTCTAAACTATATATAGTACTATAGTTTGTTCTTTATACTCATTACTGATTTAGTATTATTGGGAGGGATTGAGCTCGATTTGTAATAATGACAGTGATGTTTTGTGCTCTTTCTATTGTCAAAATAAATAAAAATACCTATATTATTTTTCATGCATTACTGACAGGGTTGGGGTTTTGGACGTCCAAAACTGGTTTTGGACAGGACAGGTGGGTTTTACTGTCCAAAACTGTCAAAAACTGTCCAAAAGTGTCTTAAACTGTATAAAGCATGGCAAAAGGGTTTTAAGATGACTAATTTCTATTAGCTGTAATATTGATAATGCATACGGGTAATTCCATTGTGACTAACATAACATTTAGAGTAAATTTTTAATCTTTCTTTCTGTGTGTGAGCCTTATTTTTGTCACAATACCAAAAACAAGGTGTTATTCTTCTCCGCATAGATGAGTTGTTTAAGTTAATATACAAAAAGAATAATATTAATTTCATTTTTGGCAGTTAGAGGACATTTTGATCAACGTGACTAACATAACAGATCTGTTTCAAATCTGTTATGTTAGTCACGTTGATCAAAATGTCCTCTAACTGCCAAAAATGAAGTTAATATTATTCTTTTTGTATATTAACTTAAACAACTCATCTATGCGGAGAAGAATAACACCTTGTTTTTGGTATTGTGACAAAAATAAGGCTCACACACAGAAAGAAAGATTAAAAATTTACTCTAAATGTTATGTTAGTCACAATGGAATTACCCATACATCTTAGTTTCTTAGTGTTAATTAGTTGTAATTAATTAAAATTTTACAATTTTAATTATATTAGTAATTTTAATATACGTTAAAAAATGAACAATTTACTCATAACTCCACTGCATAAAAATTTCATAAAATAGGAATTGGTAGTACTGTCAAAAAAAAAAAAAGTCTTGAAGCAGATAATTTCAGCTCCATTTGTAAATAAAAATGTGTAAAACTGAAGTCTTTTGTGGTTTCTTTACAATAATGTTTTCAATGATGTTCAAATAATTTTTTTAACCTTAGACTGAAGAATAATAAACTGATGATAAAATGTTTTTCACTACTCAAGAAAATTTTTCTATTTTTGATTTTTGTTTTTAATACTGTGTATTTTGTTTCTAACAATATATATATGGAGGGCTGGAGCGTAAATAGTGGTATTTGACAAACTCGAAAAGACGTAATGTTTCAAATTAAAGAAACAAAAGTCACTTGTAAAAATGTAATTAAATATATCTGAGACACACAGCACTTAATCAATGTACCGACTTCATTTTTTAAATAGAAAAAACTTGCTACAGTAATGTCTCGAAGCAATAAATCCATATTTAAAAGAAAAAGTTTTGATTTTTTAAAATGCTAGTTACCATTTTTTACACCCGAGCCCTTCATATGTGTATATACTTCCTCAAGAAAAAAAAAAAAAAAACATCCTAACATGCAAATATTTAAAAAAACTGATCAACATTTTCCAAGGATCAGTAATGATTTAGTGTCTGATTATGAAATGTCACTTTTGTCATTTACTTGTAAGTACAATAACCTAAGGAAATATTGTACCTTTTGAACACCCTCATTTGCATCTATATCTAAAAGAAGTTTAGCTAGTATTAAAAATAAAATAAACTTATGAGAACTAATTCATTTTTTAACGAAGAATAGTAACTTCTAAGTAGCTAGATTAGTATCAGCTGAAAATCTTATATATGTTTTTATGTACATATTTAAATGTTTACATTAAATAATTTAAGTCTTAACTTCAAGTATAATTTTGTGCTTTTGATATTTGTTCAAAATATAAATTTGTACTAAAAATGTAGTTTTGAACAGTTTAGGACAGTTTTGGACACATGGGTTTTGGACAAGACGGTTTAAACCATGGTTTAAACCGTGGTTTTTACCGTTCTGTCCAAAACCTTGCCAACCCTGATTACTGAACAAGAAAACGCCAAGTGAATGTTGAGGAAAGTTGCGTGTACTCTACGCTAACTTCAGGGGGCGAGCCACTTTTTTAAAACGGTACACAAATATACATGCTAATCAGTTTTTTTTAATCATTCTCAGTTCGAGCTCCGTCGTTGTGGTTCCCGCCAATACGTTTCCTGTTGTTGGCCCATGTTTGTACACGATGTATTTAAAATTAAAAAAGTAATAATAAATCAAGAAAATACATCTGGTACTTTCTTAAAGCCAGGGAGGGAACAATTGCCTCTCCTAACTCCGCTCATAGATAATATCTGGAACATTTTGAATACTTAGAATTTAAAGTATTTATTCATAAAAAATAATTGGAGACCTAAAATAGCCAACTTTATTTTGCTTATGTGCAAGGAGTCGTATTTATTAAGTCAATTTCAGATTAATTATGCTTTTTATATTTTCTTTTAAATTCCTAATTACAATAGAATCAATGCTTTGATTTTTATTTAAATTGCACAAATTATGTGTATTTTATATACATTCTTTTAGTGTTTCAAAACAAATTCTATTTAAAATTGTGTGGAAAAAAAAACACTATAAAAGACAAACATTCTTAAATTGAACAAAAAACTTGTAAAACATAAAACTTGAATTTTACCAAATAATACGAACAAGCAGACATGTCATGCATACATAACATGAGAGGGAACACTGAGCATCGTTAAAAATGCTGAAAGAAAAAAAAAAGAAAAAAAAGTTGCAATAATTATCATGCAAATTATTCGAATAAATAAATCAAAATTTTTGGAGTAAGGACATTTTGGGAGGTCACTATGACCTCCCATCAGAGCGACCTCTAGGGGGGGGGGGCGCAAGTTTTCAAGTTCATCACCGGCGCTGGGTCCCCTAGCTACGCTACTGCTTATGACCCTCCTTCCCATAATAACATAGTATCAAGGGTGGATCCAAATATTTTTCAAGGGAGGAGTGATTGATTTTTATTACTTTCTTTTTACTATGTATACTGGTTTGCAAATATTGATCACAAAGGCTTTAGACTTCAATCCAGAAACATTTTCGGGGGAGAGTCCCAAACCTCTTTCCGCAAACATCATTAAAACTCGTCTAAAACTTCGTTTTTTGAACTTCAATGTCGAAAAATTACACGTGGAGAGTCTTTCAAGGAAAGAGTGATCGTTCCATCGCCGCTACCTTGGTCCCTGCATAATATACAAACGTAAATACTAATACATAAGTGACGCCGGGCAACAGGCTCTGGGCCTGTTGCAGCCAGTTTATCAATCCCCAATGTAAATCGAGAGCTCTCTTAAAACTATCCACTCTATTTTCAAGTAACAGCCGTTTCGGGTAAATTAGTTCAAAGGCCTATAACCTGTTGATGTAGTAATTTTCCCTGATTTCAAGAATAGCTTGGATTTTGAAGAGCTTAAGACAATGACCTCTGGTTTTGCAATCTCTGCAGAAATTTAGCCCATTCACATTCTCCATTTTAATGTTCAGTCAAACCTGTCTATCTCGAATTTCACGGGACAGAAGAAAAATTCCAGATACGGAGGTTTCGAGATACAGAGGTTGCGATAAAACTAACAAAAATAAGCAATTGGAACAAAGTCAAATACTTAATAAATGGTTTTGCATTGATATTGTTGAATATTTTACTGTACATGTTGTGAGTCCACGTTTTACTAATTGTGATGACTATATCGGTAGCTAGTTAATGCATTGCATACCTGTAAGTACGAACATAGTCTTTGAATGATTGTGCAAAAGATGATTTTGTCTCCAAGTTATACCATTGATAAAGGTGGCTGGAGATAAAATTCAAAAATGAGAGTCGTCAAAATTCGAGATACAGTGAAATCTGTGTATAACGATACTCAAGGGACCGAGAAAAAATATCGTTATAGACAGATTATCATTATAGACAGTTTGAGCAAGAGTAGATGGGAAGTTGGCTGGGACCAAACCAAAATATCGTAATAGGCAGGTTTATCGCTATGTACAGTATCGTTATACACAGGTTTCACTGTATAGAGGTTTTCGAGAAAAATCATTCGAGATAAACATGAGAAAAAACATTAAATTTATGCTGTAAAAGCAGGGAAATTGAAAAATTTCGACACAGAGAGGTTTTTGCAATAAGCAGGTTCGAATGTATAGCAGGACTGGGGACCCAGAAAGGAGAGGAGGTTAGGAGGAAGTATGACACTTCGAAAAAGGGAGGAAGGAGAGTCAAATATGTAGGAAAAAAAAGTGTGAAGTCATTTGTGGACAATTCCTAATCGAACTGAAACAGCTTCTGAAAATCAAATCCTAAAGGTGGTTATTGTTTGATATTTTTACAAAATGTGAAATTTCTTACCTTGCTTATTTAAAAAAGAAAGAATTGTATAGACTCCGACAGCAATGCCTGATATTACACTAAATAACATTCCCAGAATCTTTAACCCTTCTAACGTTGCATTGTCGTGGTACTTTTCCAATTTTCCAAACAAGTGTAGTGTGTATAAAGAGCAAGTTCCAACTGACATACAACCTGTAAGAAATTTTCAAGTTTTAAGTTATCAAAAAGAATGTTAAATGTGAAACTTGTAGTGAAAAAACGCAACAAAACTTAGCCCACTTTTTCTTCTCCTTTCAGTTTTAGAAAGTTTCTTAATTGAGTCGTTTAGAATCAAAGCTCATTTTTCAAAACCCATAGTTTCCCAGACGGAACTGCGGATTTCAATGAGTTTGACTTAATACCCCATATTTATTTAATTATTTTCCATATTATTTTCCATTTTTTCCATATTTATTTATTTCATTTATTTTTGACTTTATTCATTCATTTTTTTTTTGTTTTTGCTGTTAGCGATGCACTTAGCTTCTTCCATAATTTTTCTTTTTTTCCTACTCTTTTCTCTTCTTTCTTTTCTTAAAAAAAAAAAAAAGACTTTTCAGAAACAAGTAGGCTAAAAAGAATTAGGGATCATTGATTCACGTCGAAATTTGTCATGAGGCTTTTTGCTTGTAATTATTCTAGTTATACAAATTTTATATTGATTATGATGTTCTTTTTTCAAAAATATCTTTTTTAAGATGGAGATAACGAGGAATCTTAGATTAAAAACAAATTTATCTAAAACAATGATAAAAATAGAATGGGAACCCTGCATTGCTGATAACGAGTGAAACATTGAACAAAGTTGTTGACACTAAAACAAGTTAAACCGTATGATCGCAGTATTATTCTTTGATACGTACGAGAGAAACCGAGTTAAAACTGTATGATCGCAGTATAATTCTTTGATGCGTACAAGAAAAACCGAGCTAAAATCACAGAGGAATTTTTTTTTAATAAAATTTAGTTAGTAAACCGAGTTACATTTTTAAGCTGCTTCAGAGCAAAATAGTTATTGTTGATCTTAAAACTGTATTTGATTATTTGCTTCTCCTTAGGTGAATGAGACTACTTATCACGGTAGAGTGCATATTACAGGAATCCTTACCAAAGATATTTTGGCCCTACTGCTCTCTTAGTTCCTGTAATAAACAGTTTGAAATGGAAATTAAGTTTCTTTTCATTATTATTATATTATTTGTGATAGATTTTAATTCCCTCTGAGGCCACGGCAAAATATAAAAAAAATTTGTTAGAAATGTAAATAATTCCGCCTCCATCTCTAATGCATTTTTTCCGTATTGATGTTATGTTATTGTTACTTACCTCAAAAAAATTTCTCTCATTCTATATAATTTTTTAAATGCCCCTCCCCCCCCTTTTTGTTATTTTTTTGCTTTAAGCCCTGTGACGTTAAAACTTGACGTGATACAAAAAAAAAAAAAAAAAAAAAAACTGATTTTTTTTCAACAGACTCTATTATTATTATTTATAAATGTCTTATAAAACTGATGTTTGTAAATATGAAAAATCAGTGAAAACATACGCATTCAATTTACTTGAAATGTGATGAAAAATACTCTGATTTAAATAACGCGACTTTTTTTTTCTAAACATTAAATTTTCAATTTCTTTCAAAACTTACAAAAACTTTAACCACAATTCAAAAACATCACCAATACTTATTTTTGTACATATATGCAGGTTTACAAAGTAGGGGAATGTGGGGCAAAGTGAAATAGTTAAGATAACAGGCCTATCTCAAAATGAACAAATTGGAAATTTGTTCTGAAAATTATGTACATGAAGAAGGAATAAAAATATAAAAAAAAACATGTTTTGTAATACAACTTTCGTTGAAATATTATTTTTCACTTTTGGCAATTATTTTGAGACTTGAAAAAAAGGTGGAAATTTTTCACCTCAAAAATCCATGGGCCAAAGGGAAACATACAATATTTTTGTAATTAAACATTTTCATTGAGTTACAGTAATTTTCATCAAATAAATGCATAAATAAACAAAAAAAAAAAAAGAATTATTAATGAATAAATAAACAAATAAATGAATAAATAAATCTAATATCTTTAAATGAGCAATTCTTGTATATATATATACATATTTCGGATCTTGAAAACGGCTCTAACGATTTTAATAAAATTTTGTATTTAGATATAGTTTTGGTTTTTGAGTTCATCTACATCGGCGTTTTTTCTGTAAAAACGCCAGTTTTATTAAAAAAAAAACCCAATTTTTTTGTGCCTTCATTAACAGTTTGAGAAGCTTTCTCTTTCGCCATTTTCTTTATGATTACTCTTATTGTTACTGTTTCATAGCAACCACGTTTTGATTATAACAATGAATTTCATATTTAATCACATCAGCGTAAATTGAAATTTTTATGGTATTTGGCAAACGAGTTTAGGCAACACTTTAGAATTGTTATTGTTTTTGAAATTTAAAAGAGATCAATCAAAATAAAGTTAGAATTGGGTGTGGGCAGCGGTAGTCCGATCAGTAAGTCGTCGGATTCGTAATCGGAGGGTTCCGGGCCGATCATATAGAGCGAGCCCAGCCGATCAAAGATCCACCGTCTTCATTAATGGTGGCTGGAGGACGTTAAACATGTTCGTGGTCACAAAATCCTTCAAGTGTAACGATACCTCTGGGGGGTGCTGGGCCAAGGGTTTGCCCGGCCCTTGGGACTGGTTCAAAAATGAGCAGAGCGCTCTTCAGGGCCCCATCCCGGTTAAACCACGAGTTGTGGTAGATGTTCGGGGGAACCCTGGAGTATGGTATAACTTTGATGTACCTGCCCCCCCCCCCCAACCCCCCCAAAAACGCACCAAATCTGGCACTCCCTAATGACTTTTTGTGGTTGCTGTTTCTTATTTTGGTGTTGTCAATTTAGGTCTTTTTAGCTTTTTGGTTTTTGCTGTTGCCAAATTTAGTAATTTCTTGTATTTTGTACCATTTTTGAAAGTCTTTTTTTGAAGTTTCGTGGCAACAATTTTGTTTGTGGGAACAAAAACAGGTATTTTGCTTGGCGAGAGAAAAAAGTCGCCAAATTTCCGATTTGGGGGGGGGGGGGTACATCAAAGTAGTTCCGCGGAGTATGAACTGAAGTGAAAGTTAAAACCAACTGGAACCAAATGCGTAATGGAGAACAGGGACTCTGCATCCATTCTCATCAACCCCTTCCGCGCTCAATGAAATGAAATTGGGTGTGATTTTACGGTGGATTAAATAAAGTTGTGTTTTTTAAAACAAATTACGGCTGTTTTAAATGCATAATTGCAACCAAAGGCTTAAAAATGCTTTTCAAGTTTATCTAAAAAAGTACTTCGCACTTTAGAAAAAAACACGAGTTTACAAACCTCTTTTTTTTTAACCTAGCGGGCTCGGTTCCCAGGTACTAAATAATTATGTGGGAAAGAGAAATGAGTGAATGAAATAGAGAATAAATAACAAAATAAATGAATGAATGAATAAATAAGTTAATTAATAAATAAAAGAATGTGGAATAAATTCAAAACTGAAGAAATACGTACGTGATTTAGTAAATGAATATATAAGCAAACGAAATGAATTATTTCACTTTGCCCCGTATGCACTTGACAAATTGCATAAAACATTTAAAATCAAAAAATGCCTAATATAAACTAAATAAGGACTGCAATGGACATCAGTAGATCTCAATTAATAGTTAAAATGATAATTACAAAACTTTTATCACTTTATATTAGCAAAAAATATTTTTGAAAAACCACGAATATTGCAGTAAAGGTATCAAATTTTGGAAATTACTTATATAGTTTTTATCGTTGATCTATGGAGCTACTGGTTTTTTGACGAGAATCAACTATCTGTTTAAGAACTTAGTTAAAATATTGCTAAACAGTTGACTGCCAACTGTGAAAATATTTTACCATTTCACTTCGCCCGCTTTTTTACTTGCCCTACTTATAAATAAGAGTTAATAGACGATAAAAAGTTTTACAAAAACATGTATTTAAAATTTAAAGAAAATTTAAAGCAAATATTGAAGCAATTTTGAAGCAAATATTTTGATTTTCTTGTAGCAGAATTTCTTATTTTTCTCATGACTCCCATCGTTAAATTCTTTCTTGCATTTTTCAAGCATGTTTTTAAATTTTTTAAGATCAGAAATCAGTTTCATCTCAATATTATTTCCCAGAACTCATAATTTTGTTTCATAAATTGCTCTTTCTCTTTTTCTTTAAATTTTCTGTGCTATGTAGTTGATTACTTTAAGCTACTATACGTTATAATTTCGCACGAATTTCAGTCGATCTTTTCAGCCATTTTTTTTTCTTTACACAGACTTAACAATTTGCGAAAAGAATAGTAATATCGCGTAATATTTAAAAAGTTCTATCAATATACATGAAATAGCCATCAAAAAATGAATAATCTATGCAGAAAGAAATGTGCATAGTTGTAATATTAACTAAAATATACTATTAAAAAGTTGCAATATAATTTTTTTTTATATTTTAAATGAGAGAAAATGAAAACGTAAAACATATTCTAAGCGAACTCAGTTAAATTCTTCACTACAAGCAAATATATGATCGGATAAGTCGGACGTGATTGAAGAATAATCATTCATAATTACCGTCACTAAACGTTTTCCAAACATATGCGGAATTAATAAGCACAGAATATCCAAGAAGTTTCCAGAAAAAATCCTAGTAAAAATATAACTAAACACTATTTTTTACATGCGAAAATAAGAGAATGTAATAATTGCTTCATAAGGGGATTTTTTTCCCTTAATAGCTCATTTTTCAAGAAGTTTACTGGTTACGGTAAAATGAATCACGCGATTCTCTATCTACTAATCATAAGGCACATAGCTCTGCAGTAAAAACCTCATCAAAACGAGAACAATAAGAAATCTTCATAGCCCGCCTCCCCCCCCCCCCCCAAAATACAACACTAATTGCAAATACTAGCGGTTCAATGGCAGCGCTTCGCACTTCCACGTAGCAGACCGGGTTTCGATTTAGGTTTTGAGCACAGTCAACTTTGCTTTTCATCCCTTCATTGGGTCCATGAAATGAGTACCAAGCGTGCTTGGGAGCTAAACCCTGGTGTTTTTCGCGTTCAGTTGACCACCTAACCGGAACAGCTGCATTGCACCCCAGAGACTTCGGTCACGGAAACTGAAATTAATACAGTAGGCACCACCATGGCGCTAGTGAGCTTAGTAATTACAAATATAGTGTTAACATAAAATAAGCTCGGAGAAGGATTTACCTGTAAAGAATGCCCACACTGCAGCATTGTAATTCCCATCTTCAGTAAAAATACTCGTAAAATCCGCTCCAACAATTATTGGCACGCACGTGACCAACAGAAGAATGTACAAAACCGTCTTTGCATTTCTCGTGTATGTAATAACACAGGAAGACACAGACAGGGTGGAGAGGAAACTGCCCTGTCCCTGGGCGGACCTAGCCTCGACCCCGGCGAAATGCTGCAGTTCGTGGTGTTCTATTTCCACTGCCTCCTCTGCCGCCTCCATTTTTCTACAGGTGAAAAATGAATTTATTTGGACTTCGATGAAAAAACTTCGCTTACGAAAGGAGGGTGGACTTCACAGATATCGCGTTCGTATCTAAAGACAATGCAGACGATTTTTATCAGATGCCGATAAATGAAGCATTGTTAGTTCGTTGAATGTTTTAATTCACTTTTAAATTCTTCAATATCTGTGTTGGTTTGACGGAACTGTGTTCTTGAAATACGAATTTTTAATAATAAGTACCTCATTAGGATAGTAAAAAAAAATTCCTTTGAATTATTGGTTTAAAAAGTTCTTTTTAGTTTAAATTCCTGTTTTAGAAATAAAAATAATCATTGAATAAACAAATTTAAAAAATAAATAAATAAATAAATAAAATAGAAAACGAAAGACGGAAAGGAAAAAAAAAAACCCTTACAGTGGTATAAAATACCGATATTCAAAGGCAATACAGCTCAGTTTAGATTAAGCTTTTAATGAATTTTTATGCGTTGAGTCTGCACCATGACACTTTATTTGCAGTAACTTTTAAATTTACTGTTTAATCTTTACTAAACTATTTAATATTAACTGCACTTTTTTTTTAATTTTGAGTTTGTGTGTTAGTAGGACTTCTACAATGGCAAAAAAAATTATTATCTGTGTCTTGGTGTAATAACTATTGGTGCCAAAATTTTGTAAAATGTTCGCAACATTCAAATACTGTAAAATGGCCCCACACTTAACTTAACTTCTTCGCCTGTCCTAGTTACATAGCACACTATATTGAATTATATTGAATATCATTCGAAAAATGTTTTAATTTCCAATCAAAATGTGTGATAGCCACTCTTCTTGTTAATCCCTCCCTCTTCCTTGTTACAAATTTCAATTTCACAACCCTCTAAGAGTGACATCATTTGTTTACGATCCCTATAAGCCATTATATTTTTAATTTTCTTCCTATATCTCCTCCGAACATCAAACGAAAAGTCATGACACATTTGTGCATTTGTCAATATAAAAAGTCGATGTTCATGACAGATAAAGTTGTCTAGTCTTGTTGTACGACATTAATACTACCGGAGACTATAATCTAAGATTAAATTTTCTCAATTACAACGACAAATAATATTACCGAAACTGTCATAAAACGTAATACCAGTGGGGGAAGGATGAAAACTTGTGAACTTCCAACTGCGTCCTAAAATGTTTCAACTCTGCTGAGACTATTCCTATTTTTTTTTTTTTTTTTTCAATAATGTTTCTTGACTTGGTTAAAGTCTTTAATCTTCGTAGTCACTGCAATATATTTTAGTACCAAGTACTTAACTCTATAATCTGAAGAATTGTCTGAGCAATAAGACGAATCCTGCTTTTCTTTAAAATCATTAAATCCGATTTGGACAGTTTTTCTTGTTGTAGGAAATGTATACACCTATAATAATTTTCCGACAGCTTTGTCATACCTTAAATTACTATAATTCAGGGTGCTTTTAAACCGGATAGAAAACGGTTATGTGTTTCGCCCAAGGCATCACTGCCAAGATCTTCAACATGGCGCTTCCAGGCTTCTCCCTCGATGTAGGTAAATTTTCGTGCTCTGCTGAATCATAATCTTATCCATTGGCTCATGAACAACACGTGCCTTAAGTTCTATTTTCCGAAAGACACCGTGGGTGAAAATGTTTACCGTGGATTTGGTTGAAAAGAAACAAAAAGCAAGATTCGGTGTTACAATTGCGTCACCTCTGGAGGTCAGGTAAGCAAAAATGGAGCGATTTCGAACGCTCGATTAGCTATCGAAATGACAACCTTTGGGGATGTCAGGTTGCGAGTATTTATTTGTGGCGACCCTTTCCATGTGGGTTTTATATCGTACCGATAAGGGTTCGAATCTCAATAATAAAAAAAAGGGAAAGATGGATATAATGAATATGCATTTTCGGGCTCGTTTCTGGATGGAGGTATTGCGTTTTCTTTGAGTTCAGAAAGTATTCGCTCAAGGTTAATTTCGCGGAAAAGGTCGAAATGAGAGCACAAATTGCAGAAATAAACCGTTGATAAGTCGTCTTAAGTCGCTCAGAGAATTTTCTTTAACGTACAGTTTTACCATCTGGTGAGATATTTTTGTTGGAGAGTAAGGGTAGATTGCAATCAAATTCATTCGATTACGATTATGATTTCCCGGTTAAAAGATGGATTACGATTGCAACTACAGTTTAATACACAATGTAAAAAATAAACTTGTCAGTACAGTATAATATTGGCAGACGAGGTTCCAGTTTAAAACTGTAAAATGCATAGTAATAAACTGTAGAATTAATAATTTTGTAGTTTATAACTGTGCATTTTACAGTTTTAAAATGTAATCTCTGCTGCCCATATTTTTGTGCAAAAACAATACCTTTTTTTTGCACTGCTCGCGAAACTTATTAAAAAAAAATAGATACTTGCATGATTTACGAGGTAAATTTTTGTGAAATCTTGACATGCCTTAATGTTGAAAAATTCTCCGCATAAATAAAATAAAAAAAAACACTAAATTAAAAATGCTTGGGGTAAAGTCCAATTCAATTGGACGTTTAGTTAGACAGCAAAAAAGGTTGAATTCGTATTGAATCCCAATAAAACTCGTTGTCCTAATGAGAATATTCTGAAATAATTTTATTTTTTGAGTGAAACTATTTTAAACAATTAAGTACTAAATTGCAGGAGATTACCTTTTCGCCGACTTAACGCGCAAATCAATGCACCATTTCCAGGTACCAATTTTCTGGGAAAATTGCATGTAGGGGAATGTGGGGCAAAGTGAAATAGTTAAGTTTACTGACCTAGTTCAAGCAGACAAAATGGGAAACTTGTTCTAAAAATTATAGAAGGAATAATTTATTTTGTAATATAACTTTCGTTGAAATATTTTTCATCTTTAGCAGTTATTTTGCACATTCAAAAAAATGGAAAAATTTCACCTCAAAAAATCATGGGGCAAAGTGAAAAACAAAATATTTTTGTTATGAAAAATTTTCTATTCGATGATTAACAGTAGTTTTCATCAAATGAATTTTCAAACAAACGAAAAAAATAATTATTAACAAAAAATAAACGAATAAGTAAATAAATAAATTACTAATGTGTCATAAAAATAAATGAGTGAATAAAATAGAGAATCAATAAAAAAATGAGTCAATGAATGAGTAAATAAGTAAATAATTAAGTAAAATAATGTTAATGAATTAATAAATGAAGAAATACGTGCATGATTTAATAAATAAATGAATAAGTAAATTAAGATTTTTGATGTATTAAAATTCGAGTGAGCATATATATGTATCAAGTTTAAGAATTGAAGAAAATGTTGAAAAGATCAAATATCGTGAAAGTGAAAAAATAATAAACTTGTGTAATCACACTCACAAAAATGGTTTACGCATGTGATCCAATTGCATTTTTTTCAAGAGGGGAGGGGGGGGGAGACTTCAAAATAAAATTAAGGAAAAAAATCGAACTACCATGCACGTAGTAGTATTTTTTTATGACAAAATAAATACCACTTAAAAAAAAAAATGAAGTCCGTTTTAAAACCATGATAGAACTATTACACGAAAATGTTGTTAGCACACACACACACAATGTTATGCGAGAAACTATTATTTATTCCATGTGGGAATTCTGCATCAATTCAATTTTATATTCGTAATTAATTTATAACAACATATATTTTTTGCACCAGTTTCAAAAGTTAAGTTTAATAGTGTTAATGTTGTTTGTTGTGAATGGAATGATTTTTTAAAAGTATAAATATAAATTGTAGGTTTAGTATTTTTCTTTACTTTTGCTTTGAAGTTGACTGCGAGAGAGACAGAGAAAGAGAGAGAGAGAGAGAGAGAGAGAGAGAGAGAAAAGCTTTTTAGAGGAGTTCTTCAGGCAGACGCTGATTTTCAACCGTATGTAAATAAAGAGTAAATGATAACGTTTGTTGAGTAAATAAATTTCTTCTATAAAAAAGTTACAATTTTTTTCTGACTCACGAAAATCCAGTTTTTACGGATCCAATACTTCGCATTTTCAGAAGAATTAACTGTCGGGTGAACTGCAAAGAATATAGTATCATTGCGATGCACAGTATGCATAGAAATTCCTTAAACCGTGAACATTTGTTTAAGCCTCTTAAGCGGCATTCTGCCTCATCTCAATAAAAAGGGAAGTAGTGAACTCTTGGGGCTGTAACTGTAACTTTTGTTTTCGGCGAAAGGAAGCGAAACAAATGGTGCCGCCCGCAAAGCGTGGCGAACGCGTTTATCGTTGCCGTGTCACCCGAACTCTGACATTGACTTCTTCTGCCAGACCATATAGACCAGGGTTGCAGTCTTCTTCGGCAATCAAGATCGTTTGGCGATTTTCGGACAGTAAAATTATTTTCAATCGGTTCTTTGAAGAAATAATATCTTTAACCGCGATTGGAGGTCACTGTGACCTTCCAAAAATTTCCTTATTGAGCAAATTTTATTTGACGATTCGTAAAATTTGGGGAAAAAATTTCGTGGAGTAAAAACATCTCCGCAACATCCACGGCATGAGAGGAGGGGGGGTGGGGCACGACTTGGAAAAAGATAGCACTATGAATTACGTTAAAAATAAATTTTGCAGTTAAATATATTTTTAACATGTGGGTTTGTGTGTATGTAACTCTAAATAAAAAATAAAATTCACGCTCTTTAGAAATATAAAAGCAATATATTTAATGCTATTATTAATACTAAAGGCTAAATTATATTATATGTTGATTTATTATAAGTGTTTCAGTTGTTAGTAAGGCCCCTATATAGCGGCTCTAGTTGTTAGTATGTAACTTCGATTAAAAAATACAATTCACGTTCTTTGCACGTATTATATTAAATACTATTATTAATACTAAAGACTAAATTAAATTACATGTTGATGTATTATAAGTGCATCTAAAAGCGTATATTTAGTTTTTTTTTAAGCTAATTTAAAGATTAATCAATGTCATCCCTAGGATTTCTGAATAAAATGTCTGCCTATACCAACCATGCGTAATTTACTCCTCTATCCATTCTTTCCACCAATTGTGTGCCCGTATATTATAGTGTTTCTAAGAAATAATTTTAGGAGATACCGCGCCCCTTGCATGATTTTTGTAACTCTCAATGCTCCTCCTTACCCCTTTGAAATTTATCAGCACTTGATCACAAATCAAATTTTTCGCGGAAGGCAAATAATTTACATTTGCCTCCCCCGGAATTCGGTTGTTTCCCCTCCGCTATAGAATGACACGGGAAGATTGTGTGCTGCACTAATGCAGATTTCACCTCTGAATCATTTTTTAATCCCCCAAACTGCACAAATATTCTAAATTTCAAAAAAGTTTTATATCCTATCCATATCAAACTTTATTTTTTAACAACGACGCAATAAGAAAGAGGGTTTTAAGTTCGAGGTCTGTGTCCGCCTCACTCGTTTGAAATTCATCAGCACTTGCAGGCCCGTGCTGGGTGTCTTGGGAGGGCGGTGGACAGAAGATGAAAAGGGCGCCTCCATACTTAGGAGCTGGCAAGGCGGTATATAAAAAAAAAATCAGGAGGGCTCAGTTTGCACATTTCCCAAACACACAAACATTTGAGTGTGTTATAAGTCTTTCTTGCTGACTCCTCCCCCCCCCCTCACACACACGCATGCTTTTTCTTGTGTTGTGTGTGTGTGTTTTTTCCCTTATTTTTTTTCGGGCTGACTTTTATTGGGGTAGGGGTATTAAGAGAGATCAATTAATTCTTTTAAGTAGGGTAGTTAGTAACTTCGTAATTTTAGGGGGGTCCGGGGGTTTTTCCCCCGAGGAAATTTTTGCAAAAAAGTTTTAAAATTCTGTATTTTGAGCCCTATATGGGGCAATTGGGACTTAAAAAATAGGCAAACAGAAACCTTACAAATGTTCCGCCTTCCTTTGCAAAGTAAGATCAATCAAATTTTTAATTTCTTTTGTAGTATAACAAACGATTGACATTCATAGACAGTGAGGAAGATTGAGAGAAGAGAAAAGATTAACATATCATCACTTGCTTACATCGGTTTTCAGTATACAGTGAACTCTCACTTATGCGCCTGCCCTAGGGACCAACAGAAAAAGGCACATGAATGAGAGAGACATATAAGGGAACAAGCCTATTTAAAGAACTAAAACTCAACATAGGTTCTAATGAGAGAGTGAATAAGAATGTTTCTATAGAAAAGGGATATAACAACCGTTTGGCTAATGCTGTAACGTAACTACAATGATAAAGAGAAAGCAAAAGTTGTAGCATACCTAATTAAAAACTGTTCCCTTTAAAACGATGCATAATAGATAATTGTCCCTCTCCAAACTCTAGTTAGTAGGGTAAAAATGACAGTTCACCTGCAACGGCGCAGCCGCGCAGCCGGCTGCGCCTGGCTCTCTGGTCCTGGGTGCTGGGTGCCTCCCACAGCCACCTCCTGCCGCCTCCCCAAGGCCGCCGCGAGGGTTTTCGCGCGAATTTTGAATATTTTCCCGCGAACTTTAGGACTTTGAATTATTTTCGTGAAAGGTCACAAGGGTTTTTCCCGCAAATTTCTGAAAATTACCCGCGAATTTCAGGAACTTAATTTTATTTTAGGTGCTCGTGGCGCCATCTATCGACGGAATTTTTTTTTCTTAATTTTCAGGAACTTAATTTTATTTTCGATGCTCGTGATGCCATCTTTTGAGGGAATGAATTTAATTCTTTTTTAATTTCGGACTTTGTCAATTTCCCGAAGCGGGGTTCGAACTCGAACCAAAAGTTTTCCTCCTACTTATCAGACAAACACGCAAACCAACTAGGCTACGGT
Organism: Uloborus plumipes; assembly: GCA_038373865.1. Lineage (NCBI taxonomy): Eukaryota > Metazoa > Arthropoda > Arachnida > Araneae > Uloboridae > Uloborus > Uloborus plumipes. Next base: position 141 of record JAXGGA010020116.1, on the reverse strand, counting down.
GTTCTTATAATCTTCAGCGCTAATTGTGATCACAATATAATTTAAGATTGTATCGCAGTCTATTGATTACCCGATGATGTTAATTTGCACGCTAATTTATTTTTGTAATTGAACTTTTTTTATTTTTCCAACTGTTTTTTA
>JAXGGA010020115.1:0-18815 GCA_038373865.1 Uloborus plumipes | reverse complement strand
CTCTGGCCATAGCCGCCACTCATTATCATTGGCGCCAGGCGTAGGCGTTACACGTAACATCTGGTATTTCTCAACACTGTTGCTGCAGTTTATCCAATGCAACAGAGGTTCACAAAAAACCTGTCACACACACACACACACACACACATTAGCGTACTTATAGGGCCCAGGGCGCCTGTCAAACTTAAGACAGTGTGCCCCCGATGAAGGGGGTGGCGACTTCCAAAAATTTTAGTTCGGGGCGCAACTGTCTATTCTCTTCAATTCACATAAAATCAATGAAACCAATAATACATGCACACTCACACGCACACAATTCTTGATTGAGCAATGTTTTTTGACAAATAAGAATTGATTCATCACCCCTCTAGATCGTTACGAGGTATTTTTTCTTTCTCTTGTTTTTTCTTCAATATTTTTCTTTTTTAATATAATGAAAATAAATCAATATAACTTTTCCCCCAACGTTTTTCTGTAATCGTACGAAATGCCTGGCCTCTAGCTGCTGCGCTTCTGGGGAGAGCAAATCCAGACAACCCACTACACATACTCATGGTCAGAACGGATTTTACACACTTCAAAACGTGCAAATCCGTTGAATTTTGAAAGCTCACGAAATCAATACTTTTTCCTATGAAATTGATATAGAAGATATTAAAAATGACCTTTTTATGTTACCAGTGTACATAGAATTATTATACAAGGTGCCCTCGCTTAGCCTGTAAACATTTTTTTTCGCAACCGTTAGTACTAAATTCATACTCCCAACTGCAAAAATGCTGAAAATGAACTGCAGAGCTAAGATATTGAAAGTTTGGAGCAAAGAAAAAAAATTCAAAAAATATGAAATTTAACTTTTTATATTTGACCTATTTCTTTCAAATCGCCCAAAGCCGGCGAAATTACACAGCGGGGAACATCTTCACAAAACAGTAAACAGATAATTTATCCTCCCTTTTTTAAATACCAAAAAAAGCAAAAACAAAGAGTAATACAACCTCCAAATCAATAAAAGTTGTCTACTGAAATTTCCTAATTGACACCTTAAAATTTTATAAGATAAAAAACTAATTTAAATAAAATTTAATTCTGTTTTACAGTTAGTAGAATTTCAAATATGTAAACATAGACTGTAAAAAATCCGTTTAAAATACGCTAAACGGAAACTGATACGGATCTGTATTTTCCCTCTGATATCCGGCACGTTATGAACAGAAACCTCTCTTATTCTCCGCACCAACAAATTAATTCTGTAAATGATCTTTCTCCGCCTTCGTAGTGTCAATGCAGGGAAAAATACTACCTCGCCACATTGTTGTTCAAAGCGGATCTGCAAAGCAAGGGCCAGGATTTTCCCCTCAAGATCTTAGGTCAGCGGTTTTCAAAGTTTTCATACATGCCCTCTCTTTTTAGCCTACTTTCCAGACAAAAAGAAAAGCGTTAAAAGTGGTTCAATGCATCTTAAAAATATCGCTAAGTCCAAAAAATGAAGTAGTATATCAAAAAAATTAAAAATGGAAAGTAGGGTTTTGAGATGAGGGAAAATATGTGCTTGTCGGTCTGTCTGTATATTTGTCTGCCGGTCCCTCCTAATAACTTTTGAATGAACAGTGCGATTCATGCGATTTTTTTTTTCGAAAGATCTCGGCGAAGACACCTTATTCCCATGTTTGACTTTTACTGAAACATTTTTTGTAAAATTTTGAACAGTTGGTATATAGGAAAGTAAGATCATTTAGTTCTAGACGAAACTTCTTGTTTCCATACAAAAGTGGAGCCACCTGTGCTACAAGGAACGCAAGCAATTGTGAGCGTTAGTTTGTTTTTTGTTGTTTTCTAATACCACTCGGGTATCCGAGCCCAAATAGATGAAATCTGCTCGACTTAAGGCAGGAAAGATACGGCTTCCGTTTTTAAGAGCACCATTTAGGTGGAAGACTGATTTAAGCTCAACACACATGCCATAAGGCCCGTTCATAGGGTAGACATCAGTAGCGAGGCCTCAAGTCATCGAACGATTCGCCGATGACCTGAAGGCAAACCTCGTTTTGCACTGGAAGAATTAAAGTTTTTAAAATTTTATTTTCAGATTATTTTTTCGGATCATTTAATATTCCAAATAATTTTATTTTAGTGGTGCCATCTGTTGAGTAAACGATTAGGCGTGACCTTCACTCATCGCTACAGATATCGCATCGGTTTTGTGTGTGCGCGCGCAAGTTTTTTCGCTTGTCAGCCATTTCAGCCAATCAGATTCTTTCACAGCTTCCCTTAGATGTAGTAAAGACTCATCGGCGATGACCCGCGGAAATTTTGTTTTTACTGGCAACTCTCAGTTTTGGCGGATCGTGGGGGTTGGATGGGGAGGGGTAGAGATTTTTTTCTCCTGTTTCGTTCATTCTTTTTTATTTTTTTTTTTCAATTCGGTGCGTCACATTTTTCAAAAAAAAGGGGTTGCGGTTAGAAAAATATTGTTATCTTACGATGGCGCCTATATGAGCTCGACGGGTCGAAGACAATATTGTTTGCAATGATAGTTTTGCATGGGGAAAACACTGTTACCTTTTGTGTTTTGGAACTTCATCGAACTTTCAAAAACGAATATATGTGTGCGTGGTTTTGTTTTTTTACTCTCTCTTTTTAGTTTCAGTTATAAATGTTTTTCATAAAAAGTAGTGCTCGTTGCCGTTCGAGCTTTGCATTTCAGCAAGCTTGAACTTTTCAAATTGAAAAAGAAGCATATGTGAACCAAGATTTTTACAAGGTTAGTTGAATTTTTTAATTACTATTTAGTTTTAAAACTCATAAAAACAACATGAATGATTTTTATCATTTCAAAGTGCACTTCATTTATTGTGTGAGGAGAATTTCCTGCTTTAACGGAAATAAAATTTTCGAAAACTGAAAAATTAAATTTCGGAAACGGCAGCCCAAAATTTTCAGAAATTTCTTATCACAAACACGCCTGAGCGAAACATATGGTCTGGTATATTTCTTTAGGGACCTGAAAGTTAGCGATGACTGACGCTTGAAGTCACGCCTCGCTACTGGTAGACATCCATTCATAACTCACTTTCACACACACAGAAAGGACAATGACAGGAGAGAAAGTACGCCCATGCCCCAGCCGGGACTCGAGCCCGGGGCCACCGCATCACGGTCAGACGTCGCTGACCACTAGACGAGGTGGCCGGCGTGAGCGTTAGTATGAATATCTGTGAAAAACAACACGGTGGGGCCTCGGTGGAACAGAGGTAGAATTTCGCCTCAAAAGTAAGAGATTGCGGGTTCGATTCCCCCGGTGACGTGGGCAGGCCCGTCATTTAGGGGGGGCAGGAGGGTCAATTGCCCCCCCCCCCTGGCTTTGAGAAATCAATGTATTTTTATATAAGTGGCGTGGTTTTTAATGTTTTCCGAGCAAATTGCATTGTATTTGGACCTTTTGCCCCCCCCCCCCCTCCACTGCAATCGCAATTTTTTTTAACGGTACAGTTTACTGTAAAAATTTTCTGTACTGTAAACGCTACATTTTACAGTAACATTTACCATAAAAGCTTCCTGAATTTTTAACAGTGAAGACAAAATGATACGTTCCGATGAAATTCATTACATAATTCCATTGAGCAAAAACTGTGTCATTTTGTCTTGATTAACTATTTAAGCCATTTCCTGTAATACTGTGTTGCTTTTCTTGAATGAATTTTCATCCTAAACGTCGCACTTCGTTGTATTGAAAAAAGAGCTCCGTGTAATCCTGAATCACGTGTTTGCAGTATTCGGAAAATTTTGTGCGGTAAACCATTGATTAATCTTATTTTACTTTCCAAACGCAAAGGTATTTATTTAATTAATATAAATAGTCTTGCGCTACTTTGCACTACATATCTACAGAATCACCTCGAATGCTGAGTCAAGAATCTATCGACTACGAATCAATGGAGCACGGATAATCAACGTTCCACAGTGTAACTTTTTTGTAGTTTTTCTCATTTAAAAAATCAAAAATAAATAAGATGTTTTCCTAGGTTTAGCTAAAACAGAATTTCTTTACTAAAGTAACCTTACCGATACAGTCAAGGTTAATCACAATGCTCACAGAAAACTTAATCGCCATCTAAAAATAAATCCAACACAAGAAACTGAACATCTTTCAAAAATCACCACACATAAAAGTCTGCAAACTAATCATTTCTAGTCAGGATAACGAGCGATTTACATAATGGCCCTTGCTTGGAAAAAGTACATTAATGTCTCGCCTCGTCGCTATTCATTTCGATTAACGTCACATATTTCATTTGCTGCAAGTATCCTCGGCATTGGAAGATAATTTTCCATGGTGTAGAATGATAATATAATAAAATTCAGGTTTTCTTAGTTTGTTTGTCTACTTTTTAATTTTACTGGCATTAGATTAATGTTGTGCTTTGAGTCATTTATATACACAGAGCGCTAGAAATACTAATATAAATTCCTTTAAAATGAAAACTCTATATTTTCAGACCCTGATTAATAATGAAAGCAATTATTTGGGATAATCATTTTTAATTTTTTTTATTGAGAAAAAGAATTTATCGTACAAGAACTAACATAATTATGAACATGCTTACTTTGATGTATTGTCAACACATTTGTTAAGTATTTAACTCTTGAAAAATTATTTTTTAAAATTCGATTTTGGAAAACATTACACATAGTTCTGGAAAATAATAGGAAAAAAATCTAACAGGTAGTTTTCATATTATGCGTTCACTTTTACTTATTTCGCGTGTTGAAAGCATTGCACATATAACTATCCGGCCACCTTGTCTAGTGGTCAGAGCAGTCTGACAGGAAATGGGATGGTTCCAGGTTCGAAACCCGGCTCGAGCATGGATGTACCTTTTCTCTCCCGTCCCTTTCTTTGTGTGAATGTGTTGTTGCGCCATGAATGGTTGCCCAATGCCCAGCCAATGAAACGTGTCGGTGTGGCATGTGTGTACACCGCAGAAGTTGTACGTCACACCAGATTATGCTACAGTTGGAAAAGAGAAGCATCGCACCTCAAATTGCCCTCCTATACTACACTACAAGGTTTCTTGACACTGAGGTAACGTCACCGTGATGTCAGCCTATGAAAAACGAGCTAGATAAAGCGTCACAGCCCTACTTGGCGAATTAGAGGAGCTCGCTAACTGCGTGCGAGCTCTTATTGGCTCTGCGCGTCGTGACGTTAGTGTCAACTTAAGTTGCTGTCTAGTATAGTTGGCAATTCAAGCACTCCAGGGTCCCGGTACCTACCACAACTCGTGGTTTAATCGGGATAGGGCCCTGAAGAGCGCTCTGTTCTTTTTGAACCAGAACCAAGGGTCGAGCAAACCCTTGGCCCAGCACCCCTAGAGGTATCGTTTCACTTGAAGGACTTTGTGACCACGACATTTTTAACATCCCCCAGCCACCATTAATCAAGACGGTGGATCTTTGATCGGCTGGGATTGAACCCGGGTCCCTCCGGTCACGAGTCCGACGCCTTACCGATCGGGCGACCACGGCCCTCCTAGTTAGCACTGGACAACATCAGCACAACAACATATACAGTCGAGCCCGCTTAATGGAATAGCCAATTTGTCACGAAAAATTATTCTGATAAGCAGGATATTCCATTATCCGGGATCCCATTCACCCGACGTTTCAAATTGCCTTTATACCAAGAAAGCATTACAAATTGCCTCAACCACAGGTATATACATCAACAAATACTTTATTCGAGGTATTTGCTCAGCTTATTCGAGACTTACTGCTCCTTATATGAATAGGGAAGTGTAGCAGAAGGAACAATACACACAGTAGGGGTGACAAAAGTATCGAACAGTAGCGAAACATTATCTTCAAGTTCTAGGAATCACCATATTCTGCCCCGACGAAGTGACAAAAAAAAAAAACATATGCTGCCGTCCATATGCTTCACATTCATTATTGTTCTTCACAGGAGAAGAAAGCTGAATGGAATCGATTGGAAATCGGAAAATATCAACATCAGCATGGCTAAAAATTATTCTTTTAACCGGAATTGCTTCAAAAATGCATTAATTTAACCGGGAAATTTAGCACAGAAATTATTTACTACGGTTCGGTACACCGAAAAATGTATTACATTAAGCGGAATATTCCATTAACCGATATTCCATTAAGCGGGGTCCACTGTAGTTACTATGGCAATTCATTTATGAAAATGTTTTGCAGCAGTAATCACCCTCAGCACATATCCTAATCGAGTCTCTGCGGCCAAGTGTTGGAAGGTGCTGTGGGCCTTTTTCACTTTCCCTTGTAATGTGATACGCTGAGTCTTATTATTTCACCTTCCGTGTAAGACAGCGAAACTTCAGTTTTTTAAAACAGTTTTTTAAACCAAAAACAAACAGGAATGTATTGAGTAGGTAAATTGTCTTTTGTAATAACTTAAAATTTAAAGTACGAATCGAACTATCCAAATCATATGCGAATTCTGAACGTCTGATGTTCTTTCCCGCTAAATAGAATTTTTAACAAACCGCACTGCCATTTATTTGAGGCAATATGCAATAACCTTTCTGGAAACCCACTGCAGCAGGTATGAAAAATAAACCATATTTTGAAGACTTCCCAGGGATGTCATCAAAACATATTTATTTATTTTCACATTGCAGATGTGCTATATGATGTGTTTAACTACCTTTTGTCTCAAACTGTATCAACGAATGATTTTACATACCTTGTACCAAAGACAAATACTCACTGCATAAAACATGAACCACCAGCTCCAAAAACACAACCCAACTAAAAGCGAGTTCCGAAAATAACGCCTCCATCCAACAAACACTCCTCTAATGCTCTTAAGGAGCGAGACAAAGGGCTCATAAAAGGCCGGCTCCGTCGTTTTCGAAGGTGTCGGGTCCTTAATAAAAGCGAAATATGAGCCCCTGATAAAGAGGGAGCGCCTCGAAGGTGCTCCTGTCGATGTCCGGGGCTTTTATAGGTGTTGGAGGAATGGGTTTATGACTCCGGGCGCTTCTGGCGGTGAAGGGTAACTTGTTACGTTTGTTATTATTTCGCCTCGTGAATGTGCGGGCGGATACAGGGATCAGTTATTCGTCGAGAAATATATTTGCAGTTGATGACAAATATGAGGGGTAAGGTTGAAGTTCTGGTTCTTTTGTGGGGGGTGCTGTTGATGAAGATGCGAGATATATAGGGTGTGTGTGGCGAGAGAAGTAGAGCAATGATAGGTTTCAGGGGGGAGGAAAAAGTGTAACACGTGTTTTGATTGATAAATTGTTGTATAAATAATGAAGAAATGTGTAGCGAAATTGAAATAAAAGCACGCAAACACAGTTTTGTGCTAAATATTAAACTAGTAAAGGGGGAAAAAGTGGCTCGAAGAATCACTGATAAACAATCCTCGATCAAGTCAACTTTCAAAAAAATAAATGAATAAATAAATGTATAAAATTGGTTTATCTGTTTAGGAACTACAGTACCACATACAGACAGACAGATACAGAAGTTGAGCTTGAGATGCCCTAAATGTTTAAATGTTTTATTTAAATTAGCATGCACATAAATACCATAAAGGAACAATGAGTAGTTTTTAGTGCCAATCGCTTAAAATTTCAGCAAGTTGATTTATATAGTCTTTTAAGATGGAGCATTTATATGAAACAAGAACATGAAACGTCGTGATGGCACCATACTATTTCTGAAATACATTTACACTAAAAAGGGTGTAGTAAAAACATTAAAAAAAAGAACCAATTTAGACTGATTTTATTGATTACATCTTTTACGAGCCTTTTTTCTCGCTCCTTAAGAGCATTAAAAAAAATTTTGGATGGAGGTGTTATTTTTTGAACTGGCTTTTAGTTGAGTTTTGTTTTGGAGGTAGTAGTTCATGTTTCATGCATTATTTTCTGTTTCAGCAGTGTGTTTATGAAATCGTTCGTTGATAAAAGAAATTCAATCAAAAACACTTTCATATTAATACAAACATATTTTTTTTTTTTACTATTACTACGAGGGCGGGGGCAAAAGTCATGGCAACTATTTTTTTCCCTTTGAAATACCAGTCCGGTTGAAAAATGGGGGACATACAAACTAAGGAACAAGGTGTTAACTAAATACGCGGAAGGTTTTTACCTTAAGAAAAATCAGACAATACATGCCCTTTGCCCCTTTTTCCGAAAACTGCTGAGATTATGAGCCTCCGTTGCAAAAGATACTTTCTGTGAGTAATGTCAAACCATCGATAGTTAAAGAAACAGGATGGTCCATAGTTTTTCATCAAATTGCTAGTTTAGCGCAACTTCGGAACCCGCAAAAAATTAAACATAGTGAAACGCTATCGGTACTTAAAGATGCGAATAGTTCCGAATGCTTAAACTTAAGTTATTGATTAATAGTGGCTTTAGAGGCCACATGCAGTTATTTAAGCATGAATGCAGAAGACACTTTCCGTTCATGGTGTCAAACTATCCATAGGGGCATTTCACGGTATTTGTGACAGTGGTGTCCGTAACAAAACTTTTTAAAAGTTTAAAATTTTTATATATATTGAAAAAGTACATTATAAAGTATATGAATATCATATTGTTTCCATAGTTCACTTTATTACTTTCTTCTATATCTAATATATAGAAGAAAGTATTGGTTTCGTGAAAATTTTCGAATGTCGAATTTCGACGGATTTGCACGTTTTGAGGTGCGCTGAGTCCATTTCGACCATTTTTAGAAAATGTCTGTCTGTCTGTCTGTCTGTGTGTGTGTGAGTCTGTATGTGTGTGACCAGTTTTTGTGGCCGCGCTAGAGCAAAAACTACTGAATGAAATCGAACAAAAATTTTTGCACATATGTACCACCATGTGAACTGGTGCACCTGACTTTTTTTAGCGAATTCCTCCAAGGGGGGTGGAGCAATCGCACGTGTTCTGCGCGGGGGTGATTGCTATATCTCAGGAAGTAACCGGCGGAATCAAACGAAAATTGGTCCATAGATAGACCCTACTGAGTACAGGTGCTGATTCAATTTGTTTGTCAATATCTCCAAGGGGGGTGGAGCAATCGCACGTGTTCTGCGCAGGGGTGATTGCTATATCTCAGGAAGTAACCGGCGGAATCAAACGAAAATTGGTCCATAGGTAGACCCTACTGAGTACAGGTGCTGATTCAATTTGTTTGTCAATATCTTGAAGGGGGGTGGAGCAATCGCACGTGTTCTGCGCGGGGGTGACTGCTATATCTCAGGAAGTAACCGGCGGAATCAAACGAAAATTAGTCCATAGGTAGACCCTATTGAGTACAGGTGCTGATTCAATTTGTGTGTCAATATCTCAAAGGGGGGTGGAGCAATCAAAAGTGCTTATTTTGTCACTGCACCTACTGTATCTCGGGAAATATTGCTGCGATTTGAATGAAATTTGGAATAACACTAACCCAATATGGAAGCAAGCATCGATTAAATTTTGGCGCCAATCGCCCCATTGGGAGGGTGGGGTGATTTTTGCGCTTAGTCAACAATGCGAAAAATTACTTCATTAAAAAATCGCTTTCACGCTATTTAATTATCAAAACAGCTGAAAACTTTCAATGATTTGAAATTTTTAACTGTTGCCAATTTCTTTTTACTAACAAACAAAATGTTTGCAATTTATCTAAACAAGGCTTTTGCAATGATTTCCAATTTCGCTCATTGATTCTGCATTTGCAGGGTTATTACGATAATTGGGAAATTGGCGCTGTCTCCAACTACTCGGGCGAGTACGTATTTTATTTTGTAACCGGAATTCATAAGATAGATATAGAAGAAAGTTTCGTGACGGCCACGACAGCTAGTATTATATTTGTAATTGCGCTCAGAACATTGAAAATGCAATTTTCACTGTTACGGACTCTACATTGAATTTTTCTTTAAATCTGCCTTAAACCAATTTTTAAGCCAAAACTGGTACTTGAGACATATAAAGTAAAGGCTCACCTCTAATTTCGCTAACAATTTTATTCAAAAAGTGCGTTCTATAAAAAATTATGGATTGTGAAAATGATGACTGTAGAGTCCGTAACAGTAATTGGAATAAAAGTTTAGTTTTTAAAGAAAAATTTTATGTCGAGTCCGTAACAGTGAAAATTGCATTTTCAATGTTCCGAGTGCAATTACAAACATAATATAAAGTGAACTATGAAAACAATATGATATTCATATACTTTAGAATGCACTTTTTCAATATCTATAAAAATTTTAAACTTTTAAAAAATTTTGTTACGGACACCCCCATGTCATAAATACCGTGAAATGCCCCCACAGTAAAAAAAAAAAAAACGATTTACTGACCCTCTTTCCACTGAATTTGTTAAAATAGGGGTGAGGTGAAAAGAGAGACAAGGAATGTGAGGAGATTTTGCTCTGTTTTTTGTTTTTCGTTATGTTACTTTATTTGACGTGTTGGTTTATTTGACGTGTTGTTACTTTATTTGTTACTTTATTTGACGTGTTGGTTTGCGTTGATGTATTTTTCTTTTTAAATTTATTTCCCTTCCTTATCAATTCTAGAAAATAAAATATCGGACTACGCAGAAATGCTACTATGGTGAGTATTTTCTTAATCAAGCTCTCACTCTTTTTTTTAGAATAGAACAGTTCAACTGTGCTAGGCGCGCCTTTCGAGGTTGAACAGTATCTATAATTTAGGATAATGTCTTGAATTAATCGTAACTTTGAAAGATACACGCTCTCGATACTTAAAAAAATCAACAGGGTTAATATTTTTAATTAAATTTGTTAATTAGTTGTGACTTTAAAAGATACATTAATTAACCCATTTATGCCCAGTTGCCTAAAAACGGGACGCTTGTAAGTTACTGCATGCAAAACTTGTGATGGGTACATCATTTTACTAAAGCTGTTTTTCACAAGTTAAATAGTCCTTCTTCTTGAGAAAACCAGTTAGAGCCACTACTTGGACATCAGAATTTATTCATTGACAGCTATTTTCAGACAAATCAGTCAAGCACCGATCCAGCATGAGTAGTCACAGAAAGTTTTTTTGCGAATTTTTGCTTATTTTTCATAAAATTAAACTATTTTAAAATGATTTGCTTAAAATTGATCACAGATCCCTTCTGTGGTGTTACTTTGCAAAAGTAAAGTCAAGTAAGGTCGTCTTTTGCGCACATATCTGTCTAGTGTCCCATAAACAGGACGTTAAATCAATAAATATGGCAACGGCGAACTATTTTAAGCCTAAAATGTATGTAAAGCATTCCAAGTAAGCGTTTTGAGCAGATAAAAATTGAAAAATATTGTTAAAAAAAACTTGGGCATAAATGGGTTAAATAGGATTGCGAAAAGCTACTTTCTGTTATGGCATCAAAAATTTAAGATACCCATATTATCGAAAGAATAGAAGGAAGTTATTCATTAATAGTAACTTTAAAAGAAGTTAGTAATTAAATGTGATTCCGGAAAATACTTTATTTCAGTCTGCTTAGATCACTATTCGTTAAAAGCGGTTTTTTATATCATGCTCAAACTTTACAATCACTTGAAAAAGATACATTATACGCTTCGAAGGGTAAGGAAAAAGTCTACATTTAGAGGGTTTCTTTTTTTTCGTTTATACATAAAAAAGTGTTTCCAATGTTCAATATCGGTTAATGCTCATTTACTGCACAAGACATTTTTACCATCCTCTCTTTTTTTATTTAATCATCTTAATTCGACAGTACGTGAAACGAATTTTTCATTCTTTTTCATTCACTGTTTTTATGCAACATAATTAAGATAATTAATTAACTGTATCAAAAAAAAATTCTGAAACAAATGTTCGAATTTTTTCGTAACTTATACATAGTAAATACGGATTCATAAATACATTCATCAGTTGAGCAAAAACGAGTGAAAATTAATTTTACAGGGTCTTATCTTCTTTAATTTTTTAACTGATTATAAATGCTGTTATCAAGTCTCATTACTTCACGAAACACACAACAGTATTTCACGGAGAGCTATCAATTAAGAAATTATTGAAGTGAGAGATACATAATTGTACACTGTAAAAAATAGATATTGCTTTTTACAGTATAATACAATTAATTTTATATTCATTTTCTAGTAATAAACTATAAAATTGCTAGTTTTAGAGCAATGAACTGTAAAATAGCTAGTTTTACAGTTTATTACTGTTTCATTCCATAGTGACTAACGTAACATTCAGAGCTGATTTTGTAACTGTTTTTACTTGTAACTTAAAAGGATAAAAGATATTTTTTAGTTATGCTGGTGGAATTACAATGTACATGGTATCTATGTATCATTTCTGCTAAGAATTTAAAACAAAATTACTGACAGTAGATATTTTTTCAGCCAAAATAGCATCATGACTAACGTAACATTTTTGCAACCCTGAAAACTAATGCTCATGTTGTGAGGCAAAAATTTCTCAAAGAAAAACTGAATGATATATTTGAAAAATGTGTAAAGTTGTTTTTTGAAAACACGAAACACATTTATTCAATCTTAATTTTTTTTAGTCTTAAGTGTCACTTTTACTCAAGATGGAGTGTGACTAACGTAACGTGACTAGCGTAACCATCGAATAACAAGCAGTAAACACACTACAAACTATTTATTATGGATAATCACAGTGGTAATTACAATACTTTTTCAATTCTTTTAACTTCTTATGTTGTATGATTTTATTTATTTATTTATTTATTTATTTTTTGATACTTTTTTCACTTCGGTAATTTTTTTCCTTCGGCTGAGGTTGACATGTCTATGGAATGACCCTACTGCTCTTTTGCAGTTTTAAACTGAAACTTCTGCTTTCAGTGTTATACTGTTTAAACAGCAATTTATTTTTTCCAGTGTAATAACGTTTTTTAAGTGTGCTTTAAGAAATACTAAAAATTACTAAATTAGTTTCACTCATCACAATAGTTGATGGATATTTTAGATTTAGTTTTCATTAACACAACCGTTTGAGTTTACTGGTGCGCAACCTCAGTTTGCATGCTACATTTTGATGATTTAATTCTTTAAATTAATGCGCTCCATTTTCGGAACAAATTTTTTTTACGTCAGTTGACAAAATAATATGATCATATGTTGACTCAAATATCAATCTTCATTTTCTTCCTAAAGTAAAAAAATAAAAATAAGTTACTATTCTGGGAATTTGAAATTAAGAAAAAGGAAATCAACTCAAATTTCAATACATTCCTTAAGCCTTTGAAATGCGTGGTGTTCTTTGCTGCTTAAAATAACTATTTCAGAAAAATTCTTTTTCGCCATATCTTCTCCAGGGAAATAACACCTCGCAAATAATAAAAATCAAGTTTTTTCCCCCTTAAGAAAACGCACGCAGCCACGTGACCTCTAGAAGATGAATCAATAATCAAGAACCGTTTATTTAAACTCAGGATTCCGTAACCATGGGAACGTTGAGCCTATTCAACTTCCTGGTCTGTCAACAGTGTTTCCATTTATAGATTTCTCGTGTTGTTGGTATCAGCTGTGAGGCCATTAATTCAGAAATCGGTGCGCTGCCATATTTTGCAGCTGAAAGAATTTTCTTGTCGGCTTTTCCTTCCGAAAATGAAATCAAAGATGTCTTTCATGGCTTGGAAAGTTTTCTTTGCTTACCCGTTTGAGCATGTTTTGTTTCAATTTTCGTTACTAATTTTGAAAGCGATCAGTCTCAGTATTTTCTGACAAAACCAAAATTTTCAGCAGCCATAAGTTCTTAGCTGGAATACAAACTGTAAGTTGTTTTTTATGTCTAGAAATTCACCCACACACAGCAAAAAAATAAACTGTTGTTTTTACAGCATAATACTGAAAGCGGAGGTTTCGGTTTAAAACTGTAATAAACCGTAAAACTAGCAACTTTACAGTTAATTACTGTTAATATTAGCAATTTTAGTCTATTACCATAAAATTAGCTGTATTATACTGTAAAAACAACAATAAAGTACTGACAGCAGAGGTTCCAGTTTAAAACTGTAAAAAGCAAAATAATAAACTGTAAAACTAGCAATTTTAGTTTATTACTGTAAAACTAGAAGTTTTTGCTGTTTATTACTGTAAAATTATTATAAAATTAGCTGAAAAACAACATTTATTTTTTACAGTGCAGACCTCAACGATCCTATAATTTTGTAAAATCAGTCGCTATTTTCTCTCTCTAAACGTAAGCTCTAAACTATTCCAAGCCTTCCTTTTTAACAGTGAGAACATTTTTTGAAAAATTTGCCATTTTTATGCGAAAAGAAATACACGTTCCAAAACAAATATATTTCGAAGCAAAAATTAAAGAATATTTTTTTTTTAAGTTTATATTTCAAGTAGCGAGGAGAGCTACGTAAGTCAGATGGATCCCTAGATGGCGCAACAGAAAATTTTACTTTACGTTGATGCTTACCGCGCCATCTAGAAATGAAGTGACTAACTGCTCTAAGAATTAACCAAATATATAAATTCCAAAACAAATATTTACAGTATTCGAATTCATGCTGTAAATTATTTTCTCTCAAAAATTTTCCATTCGTTTTTATTTTACAAAATTAAAACCGTGTTAACACCGTCATTACTTTATTTTAATTTTATTTAATAGTTTCTACCAGTTTTTTTCCACTACACAATTTTATATATTAGTAACAATTACAAAATCAATAGCTTGTTCGGCATTTTCCAACTGAAATTTAAAATATAGGTGTGAACAGACGGTTCACTCCTGAAAAGGGATCAACAAGGCCTTAATAACAGGTGGGGGAACGAGGGTCTGTATTAAAAACGCGTATTTGCTTTTTTCTAATTAAAATATTTTGTTAATTATACAGGCTGTCCACTCCTATCGTGGACCAATAGCTAATTTCTAAACCGTTAGAGATAAGCATATAGTTCATGTAGGAAAAAAAATCTCCAAATTACGAAAGGAATTTTGGGTCTATTCAATGTTTTTCAAAAAATCAAATTTTGAAAGAGTTACTAAATTTAAATTTTTATACAGCCCCCAGTCCTATCAATCATATTTAGTAAAACATTCTTGACACTGTAACGTTTGAAACTAAAAAAAAATCACTGTTCTACCACAAAAATTGACCGAGTTATGACGTTTTGAAAAATCAAGATTTTGCATTATTTCATAGCGTCATCGAGAGATCGTTCCACCGATGACGTCATGAAATAATGCAAAATCTTGATTTTTCAAAACGTCATAACTCGGTCAATTTTTGTGGTAGAACAGTGATTTTTTTTTAGTTTTAAACGTTACAGTGTCAAGAAGGTTTTACTAAATACACTGGCGGAAAAAAAATCCCAACACCAAGAAAGACTTGTGATAGAGAAGCGAAATTTGGTAGGCGTGTTTATACAACTGAAAGATGACATCGATTGAAATTTCGTGTTCCGCGCATAAGTGTGGCGCAGCTAGCGTCACTCAGAACATGCAAATAAGGCTTGTTTTAAAAGCGTGTTGTGAAGCTTGTGTGTATTATTTTTCCGTGAAATTGGACGAATTGCGTTCATGTTAGCCAGGAATACCTTTTAAGAAGACGAAGAAGCCATTATCAACAGCTCACCGAGTTTAAACGAGGTCGTACAATTTGGCTACGAGAAGGTGGATTTTCATTTCGCGATATTGCAGAAAGACTTAGGTGGGAATGTTTCCACCATGCATGATTATTGGAAGCTATGGGCAAGGGATGGTACTACCTCAAGAAGATCGAGTTCCAAGCTGCCACGTGGCACGACTGAGAAGGAAGATCGCCGAATCTTGTGTACGGCTGTGGCGCATCGTACTGCATCTGAGGCTGACATTCGAGCTGCAGTTGGTACCGTCGTGACCCAATGAACGGTAAGAAACTGTTTACTTCAAGCACAGCTCCGAGCCAGGCAGCCTATAGCCGGTATTCCATTGACTGCAAACCATTACCTTTTCCGACGGCAGTGGTGCCACGACAGAGCTCACTGGAAGTCAGAGTGGTGATCTGTTGTAATTTTTGATGAAAACAGATTCTGAATTAGTGCCAGTGGTGGCTGTATATTGGTCAGAAGGAGGCCAGGGGACCACCTGCATCCAAGTGGTCTACGGCCTAGACACACAGGACTCACAGCTGGAGTTATGGTCTCTGGAGCAATTTCCTACGACAGCAGGGGCATTCTTGTGGTTATTCCAAACTCACTGACTGAAAATGAGTCGTCAGTCTGTTTATTTAACCAGTAGTACAGCCCTTCATGAGTAGCATTCAAGGAGGCGTTTTCCAACCGGATAACGCTCGCCCTCACATCGCTGCTGTAACGCAATGTGCTCTACAGAGTGCTAACATGTTACCATGACCTGCAAAATCACCAGGTCTGTCTCCAATTGATAACGTAAGGGATATCATGGGATGGCACCTCGAGCATCATCCACAGTCAGCAATGACGGTCCTAGTATCGACACAGCAAGTGCAACAAGCATGGAACTCCATACCACAAAGTGACATTCGGCACCTGTATGACATAATGCATGCACGCTTGCAGGCTTGCCTTCAAAATTCTAGAGGTTACACCCTCTATTAAATTAACATTATTTCACATTTGCACAGCATTTTCTTGAGCTTAAATTAGCCAGTGATCTTGTACATTTAATCAATTAAACATGTTAACTAGACAATTGCATTACCCAAATTTCTTTATTCTACGGAAATTTTTTCTTGGTGTTGGGATTTTTTTCCGCCAGTGTATGATTGATAGGACTGGGGGACTGGGGGGGGGGGCTGTATAAAAATTTAAATTTCGTAACTCTTTCAAAATTTGATTTTTTGAAAAACATTGAATAGACCCAAAATTCCTTTCGTAATTTGGAGATTTTTTCCTAAATGAACTATATGCTTATCGCTAACGGTTTAGAAATTAGATATTGGTCCACGATAGGAGTGGACACCCTGTATATTTAAGACATAAATTGAAAATATAGCAAATATCTTTGTCTTAGTTTTAGACCATTCTTAGCGAGTTAAATGTATACAAAGCGTTTTTATGGTCATTGTATGTGACGTATACCTTAGTAGCAGTTTTACACAAGATGAAAGATCGCCACTCAGTATCAATCACAAATACATAAGTAATGTTTTGTAGTATTTTTTTATAGACGGGTATTTTTCTGTTTCAAAATCTGGCAACCCAGCGGCTTAATCGGTTACCTGAAGGGTGTAGGGTCAGGTGGGGAAAGTGGATCTAAAATCGAACTTTTTTAAAAAACGGCCCCAAAATCACATGATTAAATTCATTTTGAGGAAATTTTTGATGCATTTAATATACATTGGATTAATATAGATTAAGTATAAAGCAGTACCATTTTATTTTGTTGATTGTTTTTTCTCTCAGTGATACATTTAAAACATCATGTGTTGATAGCCCCACTTTTCTCCATGGTGGAGTAAAAAGGGTCTAGTTCAAAAATTAGTGAGCATTTAAACGAAAATGTGTAAATATTGATTTTGATATAAGTATACATTGAAATTAAGATGCTTTAATATCATTCAAAGGTACAAATGCACTAAAATTTGTTATTTAACGAATGAAACAATGTCATCAGTTTCATTCTTTTTACTATTCTTCACAACACTAAAACATTCCAGAACACTCTGCAATTTTCTATTATGTTCCATAACGCGGCAAATGTAGCCAAACTTGTCAATTTTTCGCCAAATCTGGCGGCAAAAATAAGTCGCCTAAAGTGAAGCCAATTTTCGCCAAGCCCATTGACACCCATGTTAAACTGATGGTAAAGCAGGGAAAACAGCAAGCAAGTAAAGTTCTGCGATATAAATTAACAGAATAAAATACAACTTTAGCAAGATAATGAAAAATAGGCACTTAAAATCACAAAAATAGTACCAATTTACTAAATATGTAACGTCATCGTAAACCTTCAGGAAAGTTTAGCCATAGACTCACTTTACCCCACCTCAGAAATAGTATTGTAAACTTTGTTTTTACTTCTTTATATGGAGTTGATTCTTAGATAAAGCAGTGAGTAGCCACCCCGAAGCAAGGGCTAAGGCAGGAACATGCATTACACCGCCAACTCAGCTATTTCGATCCATGGACTGCAGTTTCGTGCTTATTATGCACTTATCAGCATGGAATAATTTTGTATATATTTTCATTCTTGTACATTGTTCCTTTCATTGCTTATCGTCTTGTAAATATTGTACAGTGTGTGGCCCTGAAGAGACTCCTTTTTTTACCCCCTCCTCCCCCCTTCACACCTTCAATGTCTGAACCATACAAATCTCCCCACCTTCATACCCGGCAAAAGAGCTCACGCTCTGCACCGAATTATAAACACGATCTGTATCTGTATCTGAATACGAAACTAGCCGAGTCGGAGGCAAAAATCCTCTTATAAAGCAAAGAGAGCCGGAAAAAACTGGTAGCTAATGTGAAATTAGAACACCAGCTAGCGACTGCACTTGGTACGGTACAACTCGTAAATTTTTCCGAGCGCTCTGCCTTAAAATTTACGAGTTGTACCGTACCAAGTGCGGTCGCTCGCTGGTGTTCTAATTTCACATTAGCTACCAGTTTTTTCCGGCTCTCTTTGCTTTATAAGAGGATTTTTGCCACAACTCGGCTAGTTTCGTTTTCTATGCTGATAAGTGCATAAGAAGCACGAAACTGAAGTCCATGGATCGAATAGCCGAGTTGGCGGTGTATTACATGATTCTTAGATGTTCTGCTACAAGTCAAAACCAAAATTAATAAAATTTGCCAATGAAAAATGATTCTAGACAGAGGAAAGCTCATAAACAACTAAGTCTTA
>JAXGGA010020114.1:0-18816 GCA_038373865.1 Uloborus plumipes | reverse complement strand
GAAACTTTGAAGTGGTTTTTCGTTTAGTTTTCTTTGTCCGTAAAAGTAATTATTTCTCTTTCACTTTCAGATGAGAAAGGAGCCAGAATCGTTGGAGTGGTGGGTAGCTCTGCCGATTTATATTGTGATGTTGATGTTTCTACTTGTGGGAAAGTTTACTTCATTACGTGGACTAAAAATGTGTCAAACGAATGGAAAAGGTTATATCTCTTCAGCGATGCAGTTGAGAAACCACTTCAAGAGCTTGCCAATCCTGACAGGGCGGATTTCTATTTACGAGAATCTACAGCCTACCTGAGGATAGCTCCCCTTAGGATAGAAGACGATGGAACTTATAAGTGTGATGTCACGTATGTGCAAGGGAAATGTCCATCGTTATCTTTTGCAACACTCGTCACTCATGGTAAGTAATTTTTATTACTTTATGGTTAAGCATGTATGAAGCATTATTTGAAGACTCTGATGTCGATTTATATTATCAATATTTTTTCTACTATAAATTGATGAAGAATAACATTTATTATGTACAAGATGCGCAATTTTGACATTAATCATGAAAAAGTGTAGAACTATTGCGCCATAAAATATATTCCTTCTGCTCTTCAAAAGCATAAGTAACTGAAATAGAAGACAGATATGCAAATTAACATGTTTCAGCTTGTATTATTTGCATTAAAATTTGCGTTTCATATATCATAAAATCTTTTACATTACCAAACACCAAATTCATTTTAGGAAAGTAAATATGGTTCAATATATATCTAATTACAGAGCGATAAAATTAGGAAAAAGCGCCGAATGAACTGTCAACGAAACAAAACATGCTTTTAGATGATGGTCTGCATATTCAGGTTGAAATTACATATCTATACTTCTTTTGGAACAACCGCTAAGGATGCAGCTAAAAGGTGTACTTAAACTAGTATGAAAAACAATTTTTATACAATATAGCATTAAAGTAATGCGTATTAAAGTAAAACATATGATAAACTCACAATTTTATAGATTATAAAATTAAATAAAGAAGCAAGTTCCGCTCAAAGTTTTGAAGAAAAATGGCAAGATATTAGTAATGGGCTTAAGCAAAAAATAAAGACGATTATTTTTATTTAAGATAAAAACATTTTCAATTCCTTCGTCCCTGTCATGGAGAGTCATGTCTTCAACAGTTTGCCAATAACATAACTCAAACTGCAAGAAGTATAAGAACCATTTTTACTAAATGCATTTCTTCCTAAAACGTGTTATCAATTTTTTATCAGTTTATGCACGGAAACCAATCTTGGGTATTGGTTGATACCTAAAACGGAATTTCCATTGTTAGCAGAAATCGATGTAGTACACGTTTCAATGTGTAGGGAGATGCAAAGTCATTCCCGGGTTTTTCAATTGAAGACTTTTTTTTTTTCAAAGCTCCCCTTCGGTATATTAATTCTCAATAAATATATCTGCATTTCAATGGAGTTCTGACAGTTTATCTGCTTTTAACTCGGGGCTTTTTTCATTCTTTCAGAAATTTCCCCCTTTTTTTGACTTATCGGTTGTAACCTCGAATGGGTAGCTGTAATCGTAAAGCTAGCATGAATTTTTTAAAGAATAAGTATTCAGAGTCTGATTTTCTTCGTTCTGCTTCATTGGTTCTCAAAAGATTCTGTTGCATTTAAAGACATTTAAATTGATATTTTTGTATCCCCAAGTTAAAATTACGTTACTAGAAAGGGTTTAAAAAATCTGGATCTCACAGTTTAGAGACAGAAATTAAGCAAGAATAATTTTGCTTCACAAGAAATAAATAAAAAAGAAAGGTATAAAATGCAAAGATAAGTAACTTTTTTTTAAATAAATATTTATACCAATAATCTTTTTTTTTTCTTAATGTTTACTGGCTTCGAGATGCATGTGAAATAAAGTATATAAGTTACGTATTTTATCTCATAAAACAGTTATATACCTAAAATAGCCAGCGATGGAGCCACCAAATATGAATATAGACGAAAAGAGGGTATATAAAATAGTCGTCTTATTTCTGTTTTGTTCAGCCGTGAATTGGGAATGTCTTGTTTCCTTGCCATTCGCTACAGTGTGAAGCTTTATTTGTAATTTTCAAGAGTTTCTGCAGCTACAACAGATATTTCAAACCGTTATTTTAATAGTATACACTACATATTTGAGTTCCATAAATTCGACTTGTTCAAAATAATTCGTTGCTTGTTACATTGTGGTTAGTTGACAATGTTTCGTATATGAGTTGAAAGGATAGTTTCCCAAATGGTGTGCTAATTATTCTGAAATACTCGTCATTTCTTAATATCTGAGAGAATTTGATTGTTATGAAAGTTTTGGTGTAGTTGTTCGAAATGTGTCGTAATCTATAAATTTTGCCCTACTAATTCAGCACCAATTCCAAAAAAATAGTAATCTAATTGAGGCAATAAGGCTGATTATTTTTCCATTATAATTTACTCCCCTTATCAAAAAAAGTAGATGATGAACGGTAAGAAAGAAGAGAAGAAAAGTATTCACCAGAGGTTTTAGAACAACAAGAGAAACTAAAAATTCAAAGTTTATCAGTGATTTAAATTATCTAATCCATGTTAACCGATTATATCACATTAACCTACACATGTTACTTTATTTTAAATGACTACAATTTTCGATGGCAATTCAAAAGGTTTATTTTTACGGGAAGTTCATTAAAATTAGTTGTCGTATGTACACATGAAGAATCAGGGATTTTTATTCAGAAACCAGTAAAAATGTTTATATAATTCAAATGTTATTCCTTACTACCCAACTTTCATATTTCTGCCTATCCTTCTATCCAGTTTTTGCCATTATCAAGAGGTTCCTCTATTTCTCCATCGAATATCTGCGCTAAAAAAATAAGTGCATTAACAAAACTGTTTCATTTACTTAAAAAAAAAATAATTTCTTAAATTATTTTAATTTTTGGAATAAACGTTTGCTTTAAATTGCATGTCCAAAAACTATGGACGCTTTATTTGCTGTGACATCGTTTTTAATCTTAAGTCAGTCATTGATCAAAGTTTACTCTTCCGGATACTCAAAAATATGTCTTTTCAAAGTTTTCTCCTTCTTGTTATTCTCTGTTCCCAAACTTTCCCATATATCACACGACGAGAAAAGCCTAACATCACTAATCCATCTCGCTCGGTTAAGATCTAAAATTAAGGACAAACCGTACTAGCCAAAATGAACATGGCTGTAATGTATGGCAACCCGAACGATCTTTTACCAGACTCCCTCGACAAAATTGAGCCCTTGTAGAAGATTTAGAAGACAAGAGCCGAGAAGGAATCTAAGGCTGTCTTTTTCAGCGGCCATCTTTGTTTGCTGTTAGGAAACAGATTCATTTTAACTATACTAGTAGTCAGCCTGGTGTCAGATGTATATGATTATAAACAGTTATTATTGAAACCCTTGTCTATTTCCGAGTTAATAGTCAAAGTTAAATTTCTTATCTTCCTAATATACTCTAAAATGATCCGTTTGATGCTTCTGAAATCTTATGTTTTAAACTATGCTTAAAAAGATGTTACATGGAATACAAATTATGAACAAATACTACTTTATATTAATTATTTTTCACTTGTGACAAACTTTATCAAATGTAAATTTTTCTTTTATATATACCGCTTTCTGACCAATACGAGAACATCGAATTCATCCGTCTCTTTGAAAAATAATTAATTTTAAAACGTCTAAGTAAGTATTTATTTCAGTGCTTTTACAACGGCGTAACAAATTTTGAATTTAAATGAGGCCTCCTAATACTTCAAAAATTACACTGTACTATGCAAGTACCCATGATGAGCGAAGATTAGGTCGCAGGATCGATTTTTGCCGGTGCCTCTTCGTGCAGTAAATAATTCTTGTGTTGCCTTAGACACTAAAAAATGAATGTTGTTTTTACAGTATAATACGGCTCATTTTATGGTAATAAACTGTAAAAGTTGCTAATTTTACAATAATAAACTGTAAAATGGCTAATTTTATAGTTTATTACCGTGCATTTTATATTTTTAAACTTGAACTTCTGCTGCCAGTATTTTATTGTTGTTTTTATATTATTATACGGTTACATTTTATGGCAATTAACCTTAAAATTAATTTTACAGTAAGAAACTGTATAATAGGGTGGAGCGAAAAAAATGAATTTTTGATTGTCGTAAACGGGTACCTTTCATTTACTGTGAATGAGGATAAGTAACAATTCTGTAAAATATTTCACTTTTGCGACGTCATCTTTAGTCTGCGCATTTGGCCTAAAGTTTTGAAATTTTTGATTTTTTTTAGATTTTTCAATTTTTTAAAAAAAAATATTGCAAATGATAAAACTAGTGACGGGTGGTTATTAAATGGAAGAAAAAGGTTTGAAATATACAAGGAATTTTTTAAAACCATTTTAGAATATGATTTCAGTTCGTGCATTACGCTCAAAGTTCATCAAATTTCCCAAAATTTCTGAAATTTTCAACATTTTTTTAACTCAGTAATTCTTCTCAACATTCGCTTGAACTGTCTCCAAACATGTTTTTGTTCATTTAGTTATTACTTTGAATCCATAAACTCTTCGCTAGCTCGTGTGGAACTACCCAGGACTCACCACGAGGAGGTGACCGCACTTTTAGTCCTACACGTGAACCCTTCCTTCCAACCAATGCGAGCACGCATTTACATTTCTTATATACTCTTTCACAGTTAAATTGTTCTTTTGTGTCGTAAATTGATCAAATATTTGTGTCAGATATCCTGGTTTTTACTTAACTTTTTCTTTTCCTGTGATTATATACCAATTTTGAAGAGCTTGTGACCTATTTCACAGCTCTTTCAACTGATCGAGTCTTGAATGGCAGTTTAAAAAGAGCGCATTCAGAAATCATATTTAAATTCTCAGCTTCCATAATCTTAGTAAATATTGCGTTAAATTACCTGTAAAAGGTAGCTTTGTAATTTCCACATCATGACAAGAAATCATATCGATGTATACTGACTTTTAATTTATGTATGTAATGTATAAAAATAGATTTTTATCTATTTTTGGGATCTGAAGCGTTCTCACTTGTTTGCTTGTTTGTTTTCTAGTCTTTTAAAACAAGTTTTTTTATATGCTTTCTCTTATGAACTAACTACATTATTTCCCTCCGTTGCCCAGGTGCTTATTTCTACAACATAGCTCTAAAAAATATTTGAATGAATTCTATCCACATGGGAATATAAAAACTTATTTTATGCTAAAATGAAATATTGTTGAGCCTTAAATTGATAAATCATTATTAATCGTAATCTTTGTTGGAAAATACTCCTATTTAAATGTGTTACATTTTATCAATTTGTATGCTTAAAGTCTTATCTCTATTACTCTATCTATTCAAAATTGAAAGAAAATGGCCATTTTGAGACAAAAGATTTGAATTATGAGCTTTTTGGATTTTTTTTTTAATTTCAAAACCCCCGTTTATGTGAATTCTAATGCATTAAGGAACCTCTGTGCCAAGTTTGTTAAAAATACGACGAGAACTATGGATTTGTATAAGGAACAAACATACATACATCCATTTATATATATATAGATATCGATAACAGCATATTTCTTGGGTGCAAAGTATACATTGTTTTGAATAGATGTGAATACAATTTTCTGATTTTCCCGGAGAGATAATCTTTATAATCTCACACAAATTCATAGCTAAATTAGTATCGTCTGCACTTCATCATAAAAGAGCAAGGACACTTTTACCGCGAAAGTTATGAACTCTTTTAAAAATTATAGTCTAAAGATTATGTTGACTGTAGTCAACATCGGGCTTGGGAAAGCTTTCTTGGACTTCTGTTTCATTTTTTTTTTGGATATTTTGCAGTCAAAATTACCTTGCTCATCTCATGAAGTTACTGTTGCTACGTACTTGAATCCTTTTTATTGTAAAAAACAATCTAATCAATGACAAATTCTATAGGTTCATATTAAACTGATTTGAAAGTATAACATGTTGTTTAGCTTCGTCCAGCAGGCCCAAAAATCACTTTAGTCCACTGGTAGGTCCATCTAGCTCTTGCAGAAAATGCAGCAAATTAAGTTCATTCAAATGTAATTGGCAAATGTCACATTACAGAGGTCTACCAAGTTTTTCTTCCAGTTTCCGTTTTATACCTTTGTATTTTCCTGTCTTTGTAGTGCATCCATCAAAACCAATGCAAACAATATCCTACTCAAAGAAACGATTTATTGTTCCTGACTTGTCTAAGAAATGTAAATGTGTGCTCTCATTGGTTGGAAGCAAGGGGAGCTCGGGTGGCACACAAAGTGCTGCCACTTCCTCGTGATGAGTCCTGGGTAATTTCAATGAGCAAGCAAAGAGTTGAGTAGTTCAAAAAAACAACAAAATGATTAAGAAAATGTTTCGAAAGCACTTTAAGTAATTATTAAGAGGAAATATTGAATTATAAAGTGTCTGCTTAATATTGAAAATATCGGAAATTTCTGAAAATTTGATGAACTTTGGGCCTAATGCGCAGACTGAAATCATAATCTAAAATGGTTTTAAAAATTTCTTATATATTTCAAACCTTTTTCTTTCATTTAATAACCACCCGTCACTATTTTTATCCTTTGCAATATTTTAAAAAAAAAATTGAAAAATCTAAAAAAAATCAAAAATTTCAAAACTTTAGGCCAAATGCGCAGACTAAAGATTACGTCGCAAAAGTGAAATATTTTACAGAATTGTTACTTATCCTCATTCACAGTAAATGAAAGTTACCCGTTTACGAAAATCAAAAATTCATTTTTTTCGCTTCACCCTACTGTATAATTGATAGTTTTACAGTTCACTACTGTGAATTTTGCAGTTTTAAATTTGAGCCTTAGCAGCCAGTATTATACTGTTTATTATACTGTTTAAAGACAACAGTTTATTTTTGCAATGTATATTTTAATAAAGAAATAGAACCTCTCAGGGCAATGACACTCTCACTTCATAGGAATTATTATCAAAACTATGACACGACGACAACAGCAACTCTGAGGAAATACAATAATAAGGATAGAAATATGCTAGAACTGCTGTAGAACTGAAATGTTAAAATGCTGGATTTGTAGAGAGTTTAAACAAAATGAAACCACTAGACCTGTTGACCCCGAATGGCGGACGCGGTAGACTCGCCAACCCTTTGTCACCTCGCTCTTCCTACTCACGTCTTTCTCTTTCTCCGCTTTTTAACCCACTTCTCCTGGGCAATAATCCCAGCTGTGCTTTCGAAAGCAATCATGTCCCGAATGAGGACTTAGGGTTAAAGGCAGGCCGGGATTAAGCCTCGTTGTGCGAGGGATTCTGTGTCCTCACAGCACGCTTAGACGAAAGGAAATGGCTCGTTGATTTGTCTTTCCCGACGTAAGGACGTTACTTCACGTCCAACAGTGATTTAACTCTTATCTTTAGTCGTTTTACTATTGGAGTCTCAAGTTAATTTCAGATTTAGAAGGCCAAGAGATTTATTTAAGATGATGCTTAAGGTTAAGGTGTAAGAGATGTTCAAAATGAGAAGAAGAATGGTTGCTTTACAAAACAGGTTGCATCATTCTTATGGGCTGTATAAATAGATGAATGAATTTTAAAATGTGCACATGCTTCTTCTAATTTATATTCCAAAACAGTTTAAACTTAACTCTTGATGTTTCTGAAATTCTGTAGCACAAGTATCTTAAAATGTCTATACCTCACGACCAGACAAACTTAAGTTCAAAAATGGTTAAATAAATCCTGTTAGGTGTTTTGTATGTAGGATCCTATTCCGCACTGAGCCATAGCAAAGCGGTTCTACTTAAAAGAGAAGAAAACATTCTTTATAATTATTTCCCAGTAATCAAAGAGCGCGAGTCATCGTATTATTTATAAGCACCAGAAAGACAAACGTTTTTACGCTCTCCTGCAATGCAGTTACAATGTGATTTATGTTTGTGTTTCTAAGAAACATAAACTCGGATGAATTCTAAGCTACAACCAAATGCTGTTTGCAACTCATAAAACATCAAACATAACATCAAATAGAATTTTTAATTTTAGTTTTTTTCCCCGTGCTTATGATAAAAGGTAAGAAAACCCTGATTAGAAATAGAATTATGGAGAACAGATATAAGTTTCTGCAAATAAGTGAACAGTCATGAAGCATATGCCAAAAATGCTTCTTAAAACTGTCAATGGGTTGTAATAAATTTTATTAGCTTATTTTTTGCAATCAAAATGTTTTTAAAACTGTTCCAAAAAATGCTCTATTTGTGCTGAACCACAGCGCTTTATATGCAGCATTTATTTTTATTATTGATATTGGGACTGTCATCTCTTATAAAACAATGCAGCGTTTCCCTTCAAATTTTAAACACCTGACTCTAAAGAATATATATCAAATTTTTTTAAATGTAAAAGTTCTGAACTGTATATTTACCCTATTTTATCGATGTCAAAAAATATGAATTTAAGATACGTATTATTTCGAATTTACGTATACGGATCTATTCTTTTGAGTTACTAAAAATACATCGAATATTTAACAGGGGGGAAATTATGCTGTGTACACTTTAAATATTTTTGTTCCTTTAATAAATTCGACACCTTTTACATTTGGTTATGTGAATAACATTAAAGCAGTACTCTCTCATTAAAGTAAAATATTGTAACAAAAAGTGACAAAACATACGAAAATCACAGAATTTTATTGATCATATAGAATTCCCCAGAAAAGTGTTTGCTAAAACTCTCCGCAAAATAAAAGACTGGTTCCTGAGTTTATCAAATATGCTTCGCTGCAAATTTTGTATTCTAGCTCTAATTTTCTGACAAGCTTATTGTAATTAAAACTCAGAGTAAAAAAGCAATAAGCTTGATAAATTTAATCTATTATAGTTAAAGATTGGAAGGAATTAGTATGTTGTCAGAAAAATTATTTATTATAAACGTGTATTAAAACAAGTAGTGCTTAGTATTAAATTTCTTGTTAAAACTTTCTTTTTTGTGTAAAACAGTAAAAGTGAATCAGCAAAATGATTTTTCTGCGTCAAATGTGAGAAATGTGTTTAAAATCATAGTTTTCTCCATCTATATATTAGGGTAGTGTAAAAATGTAACATAGTTTGAAAGACGTTTCTAATGCAGTTGCATAAAATGTTATAAATAAGTTTCAAAGACAAGCTCTTAATTAAAGAAAGTTTATGATTTCCATAATATGAATGTATCAAAATTTAAAAAGCATTTTCTACAATTGTTTACAATGCAAGGAATATACGAATTTGATTCATTTGATTCTTTTTAAAAGTAAATATGTTTTTTCTCCCAATTTTAAATAAATCAAATAAGAAAGATAAAACAGCAATTTTATTGTTCTCAGGGTTAAATAATAAAAATTTTACAGATAAATAGTTTGTGCAATGTGCTGCACGTTTTATAAATACTTTGTCACTCATAAAAATTTTGTCAAGACCTTTTATTTTTTTCTTTGTTTCCTTTTAGCATTGACTATTAATAAGGTAGAAATAAGCTGAAAATTACTATAAAAAGGCTGAAATATACAATGCATACAAATAAAGTGCAATAAGCCTAGTATTTTTATTTTTAATTATGGATTGGATGTATAGACACAACAGTATTGGTCCATCAAAATAAAAATAGGTTAACCTACTTCTTGTATTAAAGGTAAGTTATTTTAGAAATAAATTACTCTAAGAATCATCTCAATTTAAATTTTCTGAAAACCCAATTCATAGAAAATTGCAACTAGTCTTTCATATCGCTGCTATCAATTTCATTTGATCTATATGGTATTTTCGGAAATTTATTGCAATTAAAAGAATAGTCTTGCCATTTATATCAATTTTTCACCCCTAATCCAGAGTTACCGTAAAAACTATCTCTAGAATTATTACCCATCAGAAATTCCACCAGTAAACGTATATCCAACAGCAAATTAATAGCGGTGCATTGCCGTAAATGCCACACTGCAAAGCGAAACGTGTTTGCAAAACCTTGCTTATGAGCCACACGAAGCAGAAATAAAATTTCCCCAAATCTCTAAGCACCAGGTCTTTTAAGTGAAATTAATGGGCTTGCTGAATTTGATAAATTATGAATACTTAAAACAGGTTTATGTTTTTAGCGTTCTGTGGAAATCTTCTGCTTCTGAATTTTGGATGGCCTTGAATGCAATTTTTAAGTTGCTAAGATGCAGAGCTAATTTTACGGCTCAATTATTGCGTAATGTAATTTTCCATAACTACCCTGTAAATGGCGTAATAAACAAATCCAGTCTTTTCGGAATATTCTGTTTTTATTGGCCTGAAACATTAAGAAAAAGGTGATAAACAAAAGAAGAGATATTTAGGTTTGGATTTTTTTTGTGATCTATACAGACTAAGATTATTAGCATTATTTTCTTTAAGAGCCACATAATTCTGCATAAATATTTTCGAAACGAGATTAAGCTTTTTTTTTGCCTTTTTTTTTAGTTTCTCTCTGTTGCAATGATCTGTGTAATGTTTCACCATTTATTTAGAGGCAAGCCATGCAAGTTTACTTTGAAATTACTCAATTTATAAATCCAAAAACTGCGTAGGAAAATATTAAAAGATAATTTTTTCCTGCCCGATCGATTTTTTTTAACCATCGAGTGTCTGTCAAGCATAAGTATACATACGGTTCGTTGATGAATATTATAAATAATCATGAATATGTTTTTTTTCCTTAAAATATATAGAGAAAGAGCATCGGGTTAATGAACTTCAGTTAGAAAAATTTTAAAAATATCAGCTTAACCCATTAATGCCTAGCGTCCCTTTTTAGGGACGGTCCAAAAAAGGGTCTTAATTTCCCCAAAATGAACATTTCAACCAAATAATAGTGTTAAATTTGTACCTTGGCATTGTTTCAATTCGTTATTAACAGATTGCAGCCCATAACCATTGTAAAGTGTGTTCTATAGCCGTTTTAATTTGATCTTTATCAAAAATGACATCGTTCACAATCTCAAGAAAAACAGCTAAGTTTTCAAAGTTATTCCCAGCTTCCCAGTTTATGTTAATTGCTGATTTTATTTCTTCCTATAAAATGTCTTTTTAAATATTATATCGTAGGCAGAAATTTTTTTTAGTAAAACAAGTATGTACCCTCTGGGGTCTATCGTAACTTTTAAGGGACTTCTTTTCTTTCCTTAATAAAACAATTATTTTTTACATAATATTTTTTTTATTATTTTTCCTGTTCATTAAACACTGTTTGTAACCAATATACAAAATATCTTTGGAAAAAAAAAATGTCAGGCATTAATGGGTTAAAGAAAAGCAGGTATGCCCAAAAAAATCAAAACACCATCATATCAGCGATAAATTCCTAAAACCCCTTCATAAACAGCTTAAAGGAACCCCTTGCTTAGTTGCGGTTACTCACTGCTTTATAAAGGAGCTCTGTTTATTCCAATGGATAAAAATTTCATATTTTGTGAAATTTCCAAGAAAATAAACATAAGTTATAAGCATTATAAGTTGCATTCCTTAATGTCGAAACTTGTTTTAGACATTTTACACGACAACTACAATGAAAAAAAAAAAACTGTTGCTTTTACAGTATAATACTGGCAGCAGAGGTCCCAGTCTAAAACTAAAATGCACAGTAATAAACTGTAAAACCAGCAATTTTATAGTTTATACTGCAAAGCAGCAATTTTACAATTTATTATCACAAAATTAGCTGTATTATACTGTAAAAACAACAGTACAATACTGGAGGCAGAGGTTCCAGTTTAAAACTGCAAAATGCACACTAATAAAGTGTAAAATTAGAAATTGTACAGTTTATTACTACAAAGCTGCAATTTTACTGTTTATTACTGTTAAATTAGCAGGTTAACAGTTTATTACTGTAAAAATAGCAATTTTTACAGTTTGTTACTATACAATTAAGTGCATTATTTTTTAGTGGGCATATTCA
The DNA here is from genome assembly GCA_038373865.1 of Uloborus plumipes. Classification (NCBI taxonomy): domain Eukaryota; kingdom Metazoa; phylum Arthropoda; class Arachnida; order Araneae; family Uloboridae; genus Uloborus; species Uloborus plumipes. Next base: position 6,823 of record JAXGGA010020114.1, on the reverse strand, counting down.
TATCGTTGTGCAGTTATCAATACAAAATGCAGTTTATCACTAAAGTGAAAACCAAATAGGAATTATGTAAGAATATTTTTCCTCGGTAATTGTTCCAGTAAAATTAATTATCATTTAAACAATTTCTCAGCGTATTTTTTGAATAACTCGTGTTTAACGAATATAAGTAAGTTAAATTTTACACATGGAAGACTATAAAAATAAGGGATGCATTTTCATTAGAGTATTGTTCAGTACACTGAGTAACTCTTTAGTCTCTTTTTGTGGTAATTTTATTTTCAATTTTTGTAGTTTGTGGTTAATTTCCATGTCAAATTTTAAAAGCATTGTTAAAGTCGCATTAAAAACCGTATCAATTCTTAACTTTATAGAGAAGTATTACGCCTCCAACTGATAATTAAATGTTAGTTTACAAAGTATTCTCATACAAACAGCTTTATTATTATAACGCAAATTTTTACTACTTCGGGTAATGTCTCATACTTAATGTTATTTCATAAAGTTAAATTGCAGAGTATAATTTCATAAGCATTACAAAACACTTTGAAAAATACATTGAATCAATGGGTAATTTATACATTGCTAAAATAATAAACTGCAGAATTTAGTTTTAAATAAATATCAATAATTAGGAAATTTAATTTTACACATGTTTGTTTGCTGCCTTATGCTACGTAGGCGCTGCCTCACTTTTGTAACAGTACTGTAATTAATTATACACATTAAAACATCAATTACTTTTTAAAGATGCTAAAAAATTCTACAAGCAAATTAAATATACTTTTAAAAGAAAACGTTACGAAAAATTAAAAAAAAAAAAAAACTCTTGTAAAGTATTGATGTCATGTTCAGATAAAAACAATATCAACAGTTGCTGCAATGTAATCTTTCTCATCCAACATGTGTCTCTTGCATGAAAAAAAAATAATCCACAACCCATTTTAATTTACGCTGTTCTTCGAATCAATACGGAAAATTCAATAAAACTCGCCGAGGCTAGCGCGATTCGGTGATTAAAATAATACGCTCACTATACCTCCTCCACACCATGAGAATATCGGGAATCCGCCATGTGAAGCTAAAAATTATTCCTAAGCGAATCAATTTCCTTATGTTTAGTTGTCACTCGGAGCGGCGGAAAGCTGAGATGAAAGTGTTTTGTGTATTATTTTCCCGCTTTCTCCTTTAAATTCTACTACCCCCACCCTCTCCCTTTTTCGGTTCGACGTGAGCTTGAATGTGGATCATGAGCTTTTGAGCGAAGGGTGTTTAATTTCTGAATATGTTTGAGAGAAATTGCATTTTGATTGTTCGGGATATATTATGCATGAAAGGGAACAGCCGTATTTTCGCGCCATAACGAAAGGCAGTAGGGCTTCTGTGTTTTTTTAGGTGGCATTATTTGAAACAAATGGATGGAAAAGATCTTTTGTTGGTGTTTTCGCATTTATTTTCTGGAAACCAAGGAAAAGCTTCTTTTTTACTTAGTTTTTCGTTATTTTTTAGATATATATTGAAGTTCTGACTTTTTTTTGAAGCTAGTCTCAATGAATAGTTTTATTTTGTTGTGTTTAGGAAGACAAAGAAACTCATTATTATTTTTTTTTTAAGAAAAAAAAAGTAATTTTAGTTTGCAAATGTAAATAAGAAATAAGCAATAAAAAACATTTAAAGAGTAAACTGTAAATATTATTTTTTTACTCTATGTAACTGACATTTTTTCCGTAAAAATGAAATGCTTTTAATGAGTTTAAAAAAAACAATGAATAGAAACTACAAAGTCCTTGTATCGCAAAGTACCCGTAACAAATCTTCCCATAATTTAATAGCAACTAAAAGGATTAATAAAAACTAGTCAATAAACTAATTATTATAAAATTATGTGTGTGCACCATTTAGAACTAATTTATTACTTTTATGATCGTATATAAAGAAATAACGCTTCGAAACTCACATGATTAGGGTAAATTGGGGTAAGACTCCGTAGGGTACAATATGCCATATTACGTGTTCGCCCATACGCATGCGCAAAAACTGCTTGCCGATAATTAGGAGTGAAAGAGCGTGCAATTTAAGAAAATAAAAATCATTTTTTAGATTAATGATTCTTCTAATTAGTAATTTTAGATGATTTTGTCATCCCGATTGTTCTAGTAAGTGCCTGAAATTAGAGTCCAGTATATTTTACTCAGTTCGTTTAGCCGTAGTTTTGATAATAGAAATAATTCCGTTAGAGGTTTAAAACATGGACATTCTAATAATTGTATCATGGGACCCACCTGCCTCTACTGCGTTGACCGATACCTTGCCCAATGCTTTGTGAGAAGACAACGATTATTTTGGAGGGGGGGGGAGACGCCATAGCTTTCTTACACGTCCTTGGAGAATAAAATGATCCTTCTCCTAACAAACACCTGCAAAAAATAATAAGTTGCTTTGGCCCTCCCACGAAGAAAGAAGACCAAACAGGAAGATAGAAGATACTCAAAAGATAGCACAATCAGATGGAAGAAAAATGAAGACTTGAGACAAACAAACGAGGAAAAAAAACAAGACTAACAGAAAACAAGATGCTTTGTCAAATAAACAGCTGATAAGATTTAAATCTACCGACCCAAATGCAAGTTTTAAGAAGAAACTTCTTGAAAATCCGATGAAATGATTCTTCGACGGTAGAAAAAATGTGTGAATCTGATATTTCATACCTAATTTTAGATGGTGAGGATTTTACAAGCGGTAATGGAAACGAGTGTTTGGAATGCATAGCCGTTTGGGAAAATGTGATTGTGCAAAATGTATTGTATAGGGAAGTTGGCTGTATAAATCCTGCTCTAAATATGAAAACAGTTGCAAAATAAAAAAAAAGTAGTATCTAAAAACCAATATAAAGCAATGTTATTTGAATGTACATGTAACATGCTCAGTAATGTATTCCATTTAATAAATTGGAATCGATTTAATAGTGCGTTGCATTGATTTTCCATGTGACATCTTCCGTCAAACATATCGGTCATCTTATCTCAAGATTGTGATAAGTTGTAAAGGTGTTTTAATTGTTAATATTTTCTGGGGTAAATTAATTGTTTTACAAACACAGACCTCTTTTTTACTAATGACGAAATAGTATATTTTGTTGACAAATTGGTTGGTTAAAAATAAAACCAATGTGCTGTTTTATATCAAATAACTTATTTCTGTGTTTCATTTTTGAACAACATCCTTCTTATAGTTAACTTATACTGGTTTAAAAACAGTTTCAAACGCGAATTTAAATATAATTGTTAAGGAGGCTACTTTCAACTTGAGTATTTTTAAAAAAGTATAGATCATTGAAAAGTCTGACATCTTTCTTTTTTAAAAATGATTAAAAAACCATTTTAATAGTACATTGTTTAATAAGAAGATCACACCTTCTTCCTTTTTTTTCTTTCGTTTTTCCCGCTAGAGCTTAAAAATATTTCGTGCAAGGAAATTCAAAGAGGAAAATTAAACCCAAACTTCAGAGTTTTTTGCTACATTTTAATTAAGGTGTTCGAAAAAAATGACGTAAAAACTCAAGTTTAGGAAATACTTACTTTCGCGTTTTTTTTTTTTTTTTTTCATTATTTTCTATGCCGTACACTTAATGTATCAAACCTTGTGGATAAAAAAATGAACTTTTTTCGGCGGTTTCACAAAATATCTTCACTTTTTTTAATATCCAACCAAAAAACAAAGATTTTATGGACTACAAACTTTTGGGAATTTATTGTAAGTTTGCTAGAGACGCAAATTATTTAGATTAAATATTATCAATATCAAAGTACTAGCATGATCTTTTTAAGATGGTAAATTTTTCATAAACTAAATAGAAATATGTAGGACATATCGTGGCCAGGATTGCACCCCCTCAGTCGAAGCTCAATGGCGCAAAATCCATCTAAAAGTTTTTCCCAACTTTTTTTCTTTTTCATTGAGGTTATGTTTGGCTCTTTTTAGAGACACGAAATTCCAAAAAAATCAATTGCATTAATTTAAAGAAGCAATCAAAAATGTTGGAAATTTATATTAAAAAAATAAATTTTTACTTGAGATAAATAAATAAATAAATAAATAAAAACGAATTGCTTACTTGTACGAGTACAAGTACAAGCAATAGCGCTCTTCTGTATATTTAAGATCGTGCGAATATTTGCTGCTACTACTAATACGTTTTGCCGTTTGATTAAATTTAAATGTTGCGGCAACCAGATGCATACAATATTCTATCTTGTCGAATTTTGTAATTTAGTTTAAAAACTCATTTGAAATAATGGTAATATTTGCTAGTTCAAAAAACTAAGGGAAATTAATTTCAGTATGCCCTCTCCCATCTTTTCCCCCTAATGTGTGTTTATAAACACAGAGAGAGAGAGAGAGAGAGAGGGGATTCTGCTTTTGATCTAGAGGCGGGCCCGTCATTTAAGGGGGTCAGGGGGGTCAATTGCTTCCCTGACTTTGGGAAATCAATGTATTTAGATATAAGTGGGCGTGGTTTTTGTTGTTTTCTGGTGAAATTGTATTGTGTTTTTACCCTTTGCCCCCCCCCCCTCTGGAAAAACTTGAAATGACGTCCCTGTCTAGAGGGGAGTCATTTCTAGATTGATTCAGGCAATATGGCCTCTATCTTGTCAGAAAAACGAGGGTTCGTGGGCTCTCCGCCGAAAATTTTCGATTAGCAGATCTAAAACGCAGTTTAAGCTATCTTTAGTAATGTTTCACAGATGAAAGATTTCTCTGACGCCTCTACAACTACAGCAACATTTTGAAATCGAAACAGCCAAAACAGTTTAAGAGGATCTTTGGTAATGTTCATAAAATAGAGGGTTGGCGTCTTTCCCCGGGAACTTGCTTGATCAAAAAATGCTGTTTCATACTTTTTTGTTACGGTTAGGTAGAAGAGAGACTAAATGATTTTCCCCGCGATTTTTTTTAAAAATTTATAAACCCCCCTCAAAAAAAAAAAAAAACGCAATTTTGAATTGTCTTCTATGATAGGTAACGGAAGGTGGTCGGTTGAAATTGTTAAAAAGATTCCTTTAATTAGTAAACACACATTTAAATTCAATAATTTTCCTGGCAACAAAATGGTTTTTCTATAGAATATATTTAAAAGACAAGATAAAATAGTTTCTGAAAAATAAACAAATATTATAAAATAATAATATAAAGGGATTTACATCCCTCAACGGAGACCAACGTTACTGGAAGTTGAAGAAAAAAAATCACCCACTAATTGAAGGAACTCATTTTCAGCATGATAAAAAACGTGGGGGTAAAGTGAAATTAAATTTTAAACAAAATGTGTTTTTATGTTACGATCAATCTCATGAATAATCTCTTACTAATGTATCGAAAAAAAAACTTTTACTTCTAGAATAACTTTGGTCAAATCAATCTTTAAATTTGCAGTAAATTGATCAATATATTTGACATGTTATTTCCTGCCTCAATTTATGTGCAGTATGAACGAAAATGTCATAATTTAGCCCTTAAACTTGACTTGACGCTATTTAGAAAATTTTACTCTAATTTATTTCATAACAAAGCAGTTGCAAATATTCATAAGCAGTGAGCACAAATTTATCGCACAGTGAAGAGGAAGTTTGGATAATTAATTATTCAGCCTAAAATATCATATAAACGTGAGCTTCGTAGCTTGGAAAACGAAGCCATATTTTGACCATTACCTCGGTTTGCAAAGTTAATGTACCTATTATTTCAAGTTTTAATGCGCGCGTAATAAAGCACTAATCACTTCGAATTCCAAATTCTCTGTCTACATGCTTCCGATTTTAAGTGCATTTCGTTGCTCTTGTCGGATGTTGTATTTCCTTAATACTTGGATGTGTTTTACCTCGAGATAAATATTTTGAATGTAAAACATTTTCATTTATGTAGAACAAAGACCGCCGGTCTAAACTGCTAATGTATCTTCAGTATGAGTGTTACAAAATTGTTTCTGTTTTATTGTAAATACACTTTGTAATACTATAAAAGGTGCTTAATCAAGATGTCATAATTCTCACTTGAATTTTATCCACCCATTAAATTCAAGATGTCCTTATATATCTTATAAAATACAGCCGTAGAATCCAGAACTTATTTGGTTAGATTAAAGCCAAAGTTTAGCAAGATTCTAACTTATTGAAGAAAGACTTAAATAAATAAAAAGCACAATATTTTTAAAGTTATTAATTTTACTAATGATTACGTTGAAACCTGTTAGTTATTTTATTTTGAATATTAAAATGTAAGGATGCGTGTAAATGCATCTGATAAGCATTGCATGTTTGTTTGCAGATTTTGTTTTAAATATATATTTATCGCTTTTTCGAGAGTGAAACAGAGTTAATAGGATGTTTTGAATCAGTATTATTAAGAAAAAATGTTCTTTCTCTTTAAGTATTTTTCTCTTTTTTTTTTGTCCTTAAAATACATCAAGAATATATGTTTTACTATCCATGTTATTTTTAGGATTTATAATGCACTATTCATTGATGGTAATCTAACCATTTTTAACGTCAAAAATGTATTTGAGTTGTTAAAACCCCTTTATTTGGAATTATGAAATAGTAAACCAAAATTTTTTTTTATTTGGTAGACAAAGTACTTAATCAAGGCTAAGATCATCTTACAAACAAAATTCTAAGCTTTTATGTAAAAAATTAAATGAGTTATGACATGACCAATTTTTCAGACATATGTTTTGAAATTAATATTTCAGCAAAAAATTATGAAATATCACACTAACTTGATCGTAAAATATTCTCCAAATAATGACAAAACATAACTTAAGTATTTG
>JAXGGA010020113.1:0-17500 GCA_038373865.1 Uloborus plumipes | reverse complement strand
TCAGTTGAGAAAACTTGTTCCTGCAGTTTGAACAAAGTTTCTGTCCTGGTTTCACTTGACAACCCTTTGCTGAAATTAATCTACTTTGCTTTAAAGATACAACACGAAGTCCTTTCTGAATGGAAGTCTTGTGTATTCGAAAAGGATCACAACAATACTTTTGTAAAAATTCATACTTTTGCAAATATACACATTGATGATGAAGACAAATAGTTTTTAACTCGTTGCTTGTATCTATTCTTAATTTCAATAGAGTTAACTCAGTTTCAGAGAGATTAGTAATACTCTTTGTGTCCTTTTTCTTGACAAAACTAAACAAATGACAATCACTCTGAGTAACTTCTCCAACACTGCACTTCTCCATTTTTTTTAAATAACAATATTAGAACAAAAAATATTCACATATATAATTACAACTAAAGCATACACTAATAGGAAATCAGAATCAGAACATGAATTCAAAACTCAATCATATGTGTTACTCCAGCAACAGTTGACTGAATGACTGGTTAAGGCAGTGCTCTTCTGTTTTTACCAGTTTCATGGGTGAGAAATGGGAGAACCCCCAAGCATCAGAGCCATATGTAACTGCAGAATCTCAAACCACACATGTATAAACAAGTCAAGGCAATGTGTTCTGTTTCAAAAAAGGCTTCACACCTGTTTCATCAATGAGCTAACAGCCTCTCAAAGGGATTTTAGTTACTTTGCTTATTTTCATTCAGCACTAAGAAGTGCCAGAGGAGGGGAGCTCTTATTTATGACTTGATGAAAAGTGGGGGATGATGTGAGTGTGTGTGTGGTGTGTGGTGGGAGGACAATGTCTTATCCTATTATATCACTGTTATTTTCTTTCTTTTTTCTAATTCTCATTTTGGGTTTGAAAATTTCTAGAGAAAAAGTTAGTTTAAACAATATCTTAAAAGTAAAGAAAATTAATGACTGAAGTGTAAAACTACAAATATGATCTCTTTTTATGCTCTAAAATACATTAGATCACTTATAAAAATTAAAAAGAAATGGAGGGATTATTTACTGCTAGCTTAATTTTTGAAATTACTAGTTCATGTATGTACAATTAAAAGATATTTTAATATTATGTATGTTCCTTGAGGTAGGTTTTCGAGGATTTTCATTTCAACGATGTGTTTATTGAATAAGTTATCATTATATCTAATTTTGTAATTAAAATTTTGTATTGTAATTTTTAATATTTTATGATGTATATTCAAGATAAGGGTGTGTTCTGGACTATACTGCATAATATTAGTCAGATTTTTACCCTTCAAGAGCAAGGCTGGTGCTAAAGGTTTTTTTTTTTTTTTTCATATTGCTATCTTTTTATGCCCTAAATTTAAATGTAGGAGTGTAAAAACCACCAAAGTTATTTTTTTGTGTGATAAAATGCATCTTTTAGATCAGAAATATAAAAAAAATTTTGGGATTATTTACTACCCTCTTGGAGATATCTCATTTTAAGTAAAGCTCTATACTTGGTTTAAAAAAAACACTAAATTGTACTTCAGGAATTTTTCATATTTTTTTATAGATACCTACTTAGAAAATTATATTTTTTCTATAACTCTTGCATAATCAGGTACATTGAAAAAAAAATCATCAATATTGGTTGGTAAATATGTAAGTTATGATTTATTTTCTGCGTAAACGCGAATTGGTTTTCCTGCGCGCCATCGGCAAAAATCGTGAAATTTCAAAAACTTTGATCCTCCATAAAATTTAAACCATTTGAGATAGAGCAAAAAAATTTTGCATTCTTTCTCAACTCTATAAAAGGAACAATTATGCCAAGTTTCAGCAAAATCTGAGACTATGGGTGTCAAAATCTCATTTTTTGGGTTGATTTGACGTGGAATGACCCATCTTTTATGCTCACCATTTTTGGATTTTTTCAGATCTTCTTTCATTTCCTTCCTATAATCACCACAGGCTGTGCGCATTACTTGACGTTTCTTTACAAAAGGTGCTTTCTTGTTAATCAAAGTTGCCAAAGCTAGTACAGACTTTTTCTCTAAGAACAGTAAATAAGAATAATAAGATTAGTTTTTCTTTTAAAGCATGTTTATCAAACTGCATGGGAGTTACTCTTCAAAAATCATAAGATAAAACTTCTCTTCTGTTTTTAAATTTTTTTTTTTTTAGCAATTAACTCTGCCATGTGTTTATTGAAAGAATGTTGTTAAAGAATACCCCATTACAATATTAATGGAATACCTAGAGTTTAAGTATCCTTTTTAAATAGATCTACAGTAGGAAAAAAATGTTTTCGAGAACCGGGAAACTCACCTTGGTGTTTGGGGAATTCAACAAAAGAAAACAGCGGCTTGAAATCAGTCTACACTAAATTTATATTATTTTTGCTATAACATATTTTTTTTTTTTTTTTCAAAAAACGAAGTTTTCCCAACTAGAGCACTACAACAATGAGTGTAAAACAAAAAAAATAATAATAAGTCTATAGAGTACTTTTTGCCTTAATAAAACAAAAGGAAACTTATATACAACCAATGGAGGGCCTGGGCAACATTTTCCAACTGGCAGAATAGGCAGCTGCTTAAAGCAGTGGCGGCCAACCTGCGGCACGCGTGCCACAATGTGGCACGGCAGACCAGTAACAGTGGCACGCGAGGACTTTTTTTAAAAAATCCAAAATTGAGGAAAAAATGTCGATCTCAAAAATATTGATAAAAACAAAAACCCATAAACTGATAAATATAATGATATTATGACTATTAAGCGTCAAGAGGCTGGCTTACAAATTGTCTGAACTACAATATTGCTAAGTACTTAGCGTTAGCTTCGGACATCCAACGAAAGCTGTGACACATCAGACAATGCTTTGTAAAGAATATTTATTTTTTACACGAATGAAACTTTCGATGTTGCAGAATGGATTCTTGATCGGCAATAGTTTCAGATACGGGTGGGTAATGAAATTTAAAAAAAAAAAAAAAGTTAACTCTGCAAGTAAAATCAAGAAACCAGATTGGACAAAATTCGGTATGGTTGCACAAATGAAGACCCTTAAATTGTTTTTGTAACATTACTTAAAAATAATTTTGGAAAAAAACTTCAAACGTGTCATCGAATTATCTACCCCAAGCTCCTTACTAAGGAATGAGACTCTTTCTCTGTTGGTGACCCTGTAGCTTTCACTGTATTAGCAAACTACGAATTAGAGCTCTAAATGTTTTGTGAACTTTTCCCAGGAGAAAGAGGAGAGTATGGCAAGTTACTCCTTCATGAAAATGTGCAATAGCTATCAAAGGAAAAATAGTCATAAGATTTTAGAATTTTAGGGACTGTGTTTTTAAAATATCTGGAAGGAAAGCAATGAGGACTTGGTACTTAGAAATGGAGAATAGCAAATTAAGTTAGCTATGTCATCTCTTAATTTCCTGCGTTTAAGCAATTTAAAATTAATATTGTACAAAAAAAAAGTTTCCTTAACCAGTAGAGGCCATCTACATTCTTTTATGATGAAACTTCAGTTTCTTTCCCTCTACTTTGGAGAAAAAAGAATAAAATATTAAAAATTAATACTGAAAGTATCAACCGAAATTTAATAATGTTCCAATGATATGTGGAGAAAATTTTACACCGATTTTAAGTATTCATTTAGTGTTAGGTTTGATGATTTTCAGGGCCATAAAAAAATGCTGATCTTTTCAAATTCTTTGATTACCAATGCAAAAGGTCAGTAATTCTGATTTGGATTTCAGAAGGGTAACAAGTAGTGTTTTGCTGAGAAATAAACAAATATAAGAGCTTACTTCAACAGAAAATCACATACGTTGTACAGAAATTTGGAAATTTGTAGCCACAAATTTTTTTTCACATTTACACACTTTACCGTCTGATGCTGTTGTACAGGGTGCGCCAGAGAAACTTACTTTTTCGAAAAAAATCCTGCGCGGTGAATTGGCTATGTAGAAAACCGAGAGTGGGCGTATCTGGAGCGGGAAATCTCCAAGTTTTGTTTTCCCTTTAATTAGTTGCCATCATGCTGTGGTCAAAAGAACAGAGCGCCTTTGCCGTCGAAAGCTACTTTTCGAACGGTCGCTCAGTTACTGATACGCAATGCGCATCGAGGCATTCTTCCTTCCCAGCCTCGAAAAAATGAACATTAGGGACGTGTGGTTTCAGCAAGATGGAGTCACAGCACACACAGCACGAGATTCAATGAATTTGTTGCGACAACATTTCCCCGACCACCTCATCTCTCTCAGAGGCGATCTCCCATGGCCAGCACGCTCCCCAGATTTGGGGGCCGTGCGATTTTTTATGGGGTTATTTGAAATCCCTGGTTTATGTTGATCGACCACGCACAATAGCTCACCTCAAGAATAACATTCGCGACGAAATTGCCAACATACCAATTGATATGCTGCAAAGAGTGCTCACAAACTTTAAAAATCGTCTTAATCAGTGTATGCTCAATGGGGGTCATCATTTAACCGATGCCATTTTCAAGACTAAATGAATAAAAAAATTGGGATATTGTATTCTCAAATAAAAAAAGAATTAAAACAATAACTTAAGTAGTTTTGTTTTTATTGACATTTCAAAAAAGTAAGTTTCTCTGGTGCACCTTGTAGATTTGGTTAAAAATACGCTTCTAAACAAATATTTTTGTTATAAATGCAGAAACTCGAAATACCGTTGAATTATAATTTATAGTACTTAAAACACTTCGACTTCTTAGGAATCTCAAGAACTAATCCTAAAATTAAAGACTTGGTAAAAAAGATACAGACTCATAAACCACATTAAGTACAGACTGTTTAATTTTAAGAATATAATGTTTGATGTTATTTGTTTCTATTTTAAACATAAGCCAACTGACAGAAATTATAAAAGTGTTTACTAACGATAACTCTTAAGTTCGAACTTGTTTTATCTTTATTATCATTTAGATTAATTACTCAGATTTATGAGAAAAAATATTTCATTTGAGTAAGAATTACATAGTCAGCCAACATAAAATCTGTTTTTAACTTTTTAAAAAATTTCAGTTTGTTGGAAAAATACAATGTGGCACGCTGAGTTTTTTCTCTCCAGATAGTGGCACTCTCCCTTAAAAGGTTGGCCACCCCTGGCTTAAAGCATCAAATTTTGCTTTGATCGCATATTTTACAAAATTATTATTCTTGAAAGCAAAACATTAGTATTTTTTAGTTTTCGATAAGGACATCTTTGGTATAAACATCATTGGTATAAAACAATATAAAGTGTGAGGACGAAAAGAGGGCAGAAGTTGAAGAAAATCAGATAGTCCATTGCGTTACTATCATTACTTTACAGTATTTTTATCTTCATCTAATGACAACAATAGGCAGGGTAAAGTACATAATATTTTTATTACAAGTACCTTGTCTGGCTTTAATATAAATTAGTAGGTATGTTAATATTTAAATGGCTCTGATTAAATTAAACTTAGAACTAAATTCCAGCCAGGAACAGGGATTAGTTTCTAATGTCAATCCTTTAAAATTTAAGATGCATTGATGGTGCCATTTTAATTTATTCATTTTATGGAGCATTTACATGAAAAAGTTTTTGTAATGACAACATCACACTATTTCTGAACTGCATTTACACTAAAAAGAATGAAACAAAAATATTTTTGAAAGAAAAAAAAATAGAACCAACTTCAAAACTTCAGCTGAAAATTGCTCTAAAAAGTTAGGAATTAAATTTCTTCTTTGAAAACCATCAATACCACTTTTAAACAGAACATAAGATTAGAAGTCAGTGCAAAAACAATAAGGAAAATGATGGTTAGCGATATTCCGGCAAGATTTTTCAGAAAAAACGTTCAAAATCAAAAGCAGAAAAAGCGTTGCACAAATATGTGGTTTTCAATGTAATGATGCGAGTAATTTTGAAGAACCTATTTTAATTAAAATTGATATCTAATTGAATTGTAGTTGTGTATGATAATGATTTCATCTATTGCTTTTGCGCCGACTTTAGCCCATCAATGCCTAGCATCCCTTTTTAGGGACGGCCCAAAAAAGTGTCTGAATTTCCCCAAAATGAACATTTCAACCAAATAATAGTGTTCAATTAGTACCTTGATATTGTTTCAATTCGTTATTAACAGACTGCAACAAATAACCATTGTAAAAAATGTTCTGTAGCAGTTTTAATATAACCTTCATCAAAAATGACATTGTTCACATTCTCAAGAAAAGTTTTTAAAGTTATTCCCAGCTTCCCGATTTATGTTAGTAGCTGATTTTATTTCTTCTTATAAAATGTCTATTTAAATATTATATCGCAGGCAGAAAAAAATTTTAGCAAAAAAAGTATATACCCTCTAGGGTCAATCATAACTTTTAAGGGACGATTTTTCTTGATTCCTTAATAAAAAAATTATTTTTTACATAATATTTTTTTAATTATTTTTCCTGTCCAATAATCACTGTTTGTAACCAGCATACAAAATATCTTTGAAAAAAATTTCTCAGGCATTAATGGGTTAAATGGTATAAAGTAGTAAGTAACCGCCCCAAAGCCAGGGCTAAGGCAGAAACATGCAATACACCACCAGCTTGTCCATTCCAACCATAGACTGCAGCTTCATGCTTATTATGCACTCATCAGTATGGTATAGGAATTTTGAGGCAAGACTAGGCTAAAACAGAAACATGCAATACACCGCCAGCTCGTCTATTCCTCAAAATGTTTGAATTGTATGGTACCAAGTGCGGCCGCTTGCTGGTAATCTAATTTTTACATTAGCTACCAGTTTTTGTTGGCTCTCTTTGCTCTATAAGAGGATTTTTGCCTCCAACTCGGTATCTTTCGTATTCCATGCTGATGAGTGCATAATAAGCACGAAACTGCAGTCCATGGTTGAAATAGACAAGCTGGCGGTGTATTGCATGTTATGTTTAAAAGTAGTATCAAAGGTGTTCAAAGAATAAATTATTTTTTACTTTTAAGCGCAATTTTCAGCTAAAGTTTTCAAATAATTTTTTTAAACCATCATTTTGCAGATTTAAGTTCTTGATATAGTGATAACAATACATACTTCTGAGTAAAATAAAGTCATTTTTATTATCGTAAGAAAAAGGTTACAACTATTTTGGGTCAAGCAACACTTCAAAAAAAAATTTAAATGCCATGAAAATATTTTAATAATCATCAAAGTCATTGTATTTTAATCTGTGGTGCAACAAGTGTCATACTGAGTTATCGGGAAATTCGGCCGAGTACTCGGCCAAAGTGCTACTCGTACTCGGTACGCCTTTAATTTTTCTCATGACCTATAATTAATTAAAGTTTTGGAATTCACCTAAAATTTGAATAATTAAAAGTCAGCTGAACTAATAATCCTAATACTGTCCGCCCTGCTTAATCGGGTAACGGATAAACGAACACTCCGCTTAGAGGAATAAAGCTTCCCGGAACTGGTGCCATAGACGCAATGTTAAAGATCCCTGCCTAATCGAATATCTCTTGGAACCGACAATATTTGTTTAAGCGAGGCTGATAGCACGTCAAATTTTATGCTTTTTTTTTTTTTTTTAATTTTTAGATCCCAACTTTTCTCGCATTAAAATGTGATATTTACCTGCTTGAGGTGCCAATTTTTTAGTAGTCAAAGTTTTTTCTAACTTTTCAATACAGTATAAGAGTTCTTCTTCAAATGAGAACAATGAATCCTATAAAAGAAAATATACACAATGCAAGTAGGTTAAAACAAAAAGATATTTAAAAAAACTTAACAATTGATGCTCAAAAAACAATTCAACAATAAAGAAACAGAAAAAACATAGCTATATAAAGGTCGGTCTAGAAACTTGTTGAAAGAGAAGACTGCAGGTAAATGCAAAATACGATCAAAATTATTAGCAAAAAAATACGTGTTCAGTGTTTGAGTAGGGATTGATATTAAAATGATTCTTGAAAAAAATTGAAAAAGCCTGGATTATTGATCAAAAACCCAGGTAGGCTGGTTTTTTTCAAACTCTGATTGGCACCTAACTGTCTAATACTAATTTTGACCAGTAGCGCAACCAGGGGTGGGCCCCATAAAGTCCGGGCACTACCCAGAATGCCGAGTTTTTTTATTTTCTAATATCTTTATTATTGAAGAGATGTATAGAATAAGTGTCTTGGAAAAACTAAATTATTTCAATGAGTGAAAAAAATAATGTTGAGGAGAAATCTTTATTTCTTTCAAGAATAAATCTCAACATTTATATTTTTTAACAGCTGAAGATTATTAGTCAACTAATTGCGTACAACCCCCCGCTCTCGTTCCTCTTTCCTTCACTCTCCCCCCCCCCCTTATTTTCTTCTTTTTTTTCCTAGTTCTTCCAAAAATAAGAAAGTGCTCCAAAAGTTAGTAATCCAAAGACCTGATAATCATTAAGGAACATCTCAAATTTTGTTTCATGGACTAGTTTCTCTTTTCAGGGGAAAAAAATCGTCTGAACACCTCAAAGTATCGACAATAGTTTAAAATTGAGCTAATAGAAGCTTCAATTTTTAACAAACTATAGTGCTTATTAACGTTACCAAATATGGTCTTACACTCTCTCACGTGTTTCACTCATTCGTGCAATGGCTCCCGACTCCCTCTCTCTGGTAATATTAAATTGCATTAAAACTGTAGTTTTCAAAACTAAAATTTTAAAAATAAACTTAAGGGGGCAAAGCTTTTAAATCCCACCAAATACCATAGGGTATGACATAAAAAATCATTTTTAGTTAATTGTTTTGTCTACTATTACCCTTTTGAAACTTCAGTGGTGAAAAATTGCAGAGGGGTAATAATAGACAAAGATCTATTTCTCAAAAAATTACATTGGACACAGTTCCTACGCCGTATCCCTTACTCTAACTATAAACATGATAACTATTATCACGGTTATACTACTTCAATTTCTAAATCGTCTCTAAGAACTTCGTAACTTTCATCCCTTTAACATCCTCGGATACTCGATAACTGCGTTTTCAAAAAATTTCTAGTTGTTAATCCCCCAAACCCCTCCTCCTCCAAAACCAGAAGCTGGATCTGCTTTTGCTTCTTACATCGAAACTTGTTTAAAACTACTTTTTTTCGAGCTTCAACTGCGAAAAAATGCCAAGCCCTACATGTTACTAAATATAGGGGAGATAAGAGATGGATGGCACACCTGGAATTATTTTTAAAAAAAACTTTTTTTAATTTCTGACTCTTCCACCAGATAGAGCAACCCTAAATTCATGTTTGTTGCTAAAAATTATTTTAGTTGCAGAATCCTATGAATGTATGAAAGAAAAAGGTTATTTCACAACACTAAAAGTAAATAACTACTTCATTTTGAAGGTAAGTCAATCTTATTTATTGATGTTAACATAATTCTTTTTGCTGTTTTATACAACTAATATTATAGATTTTATAAAGTACCAGTTGAGTTAAGCCTAAAAGTAACATACTTCTATACCCTATTTAACGAGAACTGATAGTAGAAGTAAACAAAGAGGGTTGCCACATTCACAAGTTACTCCACCGATTGGCAATTCTACTTTGAATTTCGACTGCACTTCATTCGTAGCGAGAAGTGCCTCAAAAGAAAGTCACGGGAAGTCAGTACAAACAACTTAGAAAAATCGCTCTACACATACAAATTTTACAGAAAAAAGTACTTCTCTATTTTCAGAGAATACCATTATTTTTGAAAAAGAAAAAAATCTTTTCTCAGTAAAATTATAATGTACGAAGATACTTTGTTGGAAAACATGATTTATTAAAGGAATCGGGGAGCGGGATCTATGTTTTGTTTTAAAGATATAAATACAAACATTTCTTCACCAAAAATGTCCATTTAGCTTGAGTAAAAATAAATAAATGAATTCAAATAAATAAATAAATAATACAACATGTAGTTTGTTGTAAATTGTTATTTTATAAACCTTGATTCCAATGAGTTTTTTTTTAAAAACAGACATTAATAATTGATGTTTAAATGCAGATTGCTTTTAAAATATCTATATTTTTTAATGTCATAAAATGTTTCAAACTCGGTACTTAAAAAACATAAAAGTGAAAATTAGAAAATGCAAAGTGTTTTTTAAAGTTATTTTCAATCGATTTACACACGTGAGAGATTATAATGTTGAGAATTATCTTCTATACCATTAAAAAAATCATGAATAAGACTCATTTAGATTACTAAGAAAAAGAAAACATAAATTGATTTACATCAAGTTTCACTCTCAGAACTTGTAGAATCATTGTCGCTGGAATTCAAATTAATGATCAGAGAATCAACTGTACTTTCATTTGCTTCGTCTAAATCCCACATTTGTTTTTCTATTCTTTCTGTGTGTTCAATACATTTTTTCCATTGTTCCGCTCCAATTTCATTTATGCCTTTTCTGCACAATTCCTCCACATCGGCTATTTTGAAGGTATTATTTTCCCTCGCCACAAACCCTTTCACTTGGGACCATATTAGCTCGATGGGATTTAGTTCAGCGTGATAGGGGGGGAGTTTCAAAATTTCTACATTATTTCTTGATGCTATTTCATTTACTGCAAATTTTTCAAATCTGTTTATTAGCCTTCACTAAGTCCAATAGCTCTGCTTTCAATAGATCTTCCCCAGCAATGATGTTTTTAGATTTGAGCCAATCTATAATCTCTTGCTTTCTGGATGATGAATTTGGTATTTTTTCTTCTCTTCGACAATGATACGAAGCATTATCCATCACTACGACTGAGTTTGGTTCCAGATGTGGCAAAATGTTTTTGAACCACTCTTCAAAACAAGCTGCATCCATATCTTTGTGATAGTCTTTGTTTTTGTTCGATTTGAACAGCAGGAGTCCTTGTTGTACAAATCCTGTTGAGCTGCCAATGTGGGTAATTATCAATCTCTTCCCTTTTTCGGAAGGAGCTTTTAATCCTGTTGATAAGCCTGATAAAAAAGCCTGCTTTGATGTTGTAATTGTCGAATCTGTCCACACTTTGTCCAGTGTATGGCCAGCATTCAGCCAAGTCTCGTCAATATAATATATTTTCCGTCTTTCCTGTCTCATTTTCTTGATAGTTCGTAAATATTTTCTTCTCCACAAAATTATCTCACTTTTTTCAATGAGCGAACTGTTCCTTCCTCGTTTCAGATTCTTAAAACCTATCTTTTTTAAAAGGCGGTAGAACGTGACTCTTTTAAAGTTGGGCAAATCACTGTCATCGTTCACTGCTTTGAGCATCTTGTCCACTGTTGGAATTTCGTTTCGTCGGAAAAAATCGTGAACTTTTCTCCTGATGGGGTTTTTGTCAAAATCATCAATTACATCCAAAATACTTCTGCGGCACTTAGTCCTCTTCGGGGAATGCAACAGCCCATTTTGTTTGTATTCTCAAATGATTCTGTAAACAGAAGCAACACCAACTCCTGATGCCGTAGCAGCGTATTCAGCCACGTCACTTATCGACACATCGGGTTTTGAATGAATTTCGGTTTTAAAAATGTTCAAAATAATTTCTTTCTCAGATTTACTGATGTAAGACATTTTCTGCCTCTTTTTTGGCGGACTTAAATCCATACTAATTAATTTAACGCAAAAAACAGAAGATAAATGTCGTGTTTTTGAGCAGACGAAAAGAACGAGACTGAACCCTTCGCACTGGCACCCTTCGAAAATTTTTGCTCTCTGCGTAATGTCAAAATAGAGGCCGACCAACAAGTGAGACCACGATTTGAAGGACACAAGGTTATTGGACAGATCGCCCTTCCACATTTTGTGGGGGATAATTCAAGCAAATGTTTCAAATAATAGAACAGACAAGAAGGCACCTTCATTGACGTTACATACATTGTTGTTGATGAGCGTGGTGACAATCTCGGACACCTCCCTTAGCTTCGAAATACACACTTCACCGCACACTATACACTTGAGACATCAAGAGCTGTTCGGGCGTTAATTTTTACTCAGTGGCGGCGTTTTAGCGATGTGCGAACAACGCGACAATACTGGATGGGACCCGTGTCCCTGGGGATACCATAGCGTGTCTTTTAAATATCCGAGGCTGTTGGCGGCACAAAGACCCCAAGAACTCCTATTGCACAGAGTGCTCCAAAGGGCTGCCTCGGTGTCTACGTTTTTAAAGTTTTATAGGCAAAAATTTATTTATTTCGAGGAGAGAGGGATGGGTACCAATTACCTTAAATTTTTAATGAAGTTGAAATCCAAAAAGTATGTATCAACAAACGATATTTATCAACAAAAAAATCTAATCTTCAGATTCTTGTGATCGGGATAAGATGTCACTATAGAATTTAGAACACGTTTTTGATTGAAGTAAAGTAGATGAACCAAATACATGTGTTAGAGAAATCTCCGGAAAAAATACAATAAAGAAATTATAGCAATAATATATTTTTTTTTAATTTCAGAAATTCTCGAAATATTTTTTAATATTTTTTTAAGAACTTTTTGCGGTGATATTTGTAGAACAATCTTGGATTGAAATAAAGCAAATGACGCATGAACTAAAAAATCTTTTGCAAAGAAAAGAAAATAATCAATTTTTAATGACAGTTTTTATTTTTGGGGGGGAGGGGGGAAATACAGAGAGAAGATGATGTGAAAAGAAGTGGGGGTTGGGGGGCTTCGTACAATTTTCATTACCTCCTCTTTATTTCCAATGATTATTTACAAATACAATACAATCAGAGCGATTTTTTATATTTCTTACAAATATTTATTATAGAAGTAAATTCCTAAAACCAATGTTATTTTGACAACATACATTAATGCTTTGCATCATAAAATAAAGATTGATTTCAGTTGTTAAAAATGAACAACGTTTGAAAAACATTGCTTTTAGTTTTCCTATTAAAAGCGGAAAAAAGGTGAAAACGTGAGCGAACATTTCGCTTATCTGGTTGGCGTTGGTTTCACTCATATTAAGCGCCAAGCAAACAGCAGTATCGCCAAGTGTCACGTTGCTTTGTTTACTTCTACTATCAGTTCTCGTTAAATAGGGTATAGTGACAAGATATTTTACTGAAATGTAGTATAAAGGGAGGGATGGGACAGTATGGTGTAGGGAGAGACGGGACTCATCCCATCCCTCCCTTTTAATATCTGAAGCTAAATTATATACTGATAGTCCAAATGTTTTTGTATTTTATTTATGTCATACTATCTTGTTTTGGAGTTGAATTGCAGAACATATAAAACCATTGAAATTCTCAACTTGATATAAGAATTATATAAACTTCTATGGTTTTTTTCTTAATTTAATTTCTTTCAATCAAAGTTTCATTTCATTTCATTTCACACTCCAGGGTCCCCCCGTACATACCACTGCTTCATGGTTTAACCGGGATAGGGCCCTGAAGAGCGCTCTGTTCTTAATTTTGAACCAGAACATAGGGTCGAGCAAACCCTAGGCCCAGCACCCCCAAAAGTATCGTTTCACTTGGAGGACTTTGTGACCACGACATTTTTAACGCCTCCCAGCCACCATTAATCACAACGATGGATCTTTGATCGGCTGGGATTTGAACCCGGGTCCCTCCGGACACGAGTCCGATGCCTTACCGATCGGGCCACCACGGCCCTCAATCAAAGTTTACAGCAGTATAACTAAATTTTCTTTCTCATGTATTTATCAATTATATTTTTTTCTTTTATGTACTTTCAATCAATTGGTTAGACCTGCTTGATAAATTCATGCCTTTTTGTAGAAAATGCCACGCAAATGGCAGAAAGTCCAACATGGTCGAAAAGTTTCAACTAATGAGCACATGTTGCAGGCTGTGGAGATGGTTGTGAAAGAAAAGAAAAGGTCAGAGAAGTGGGAGTGGCATTAGCAATGAATATTTCCAAATCAGTCCTTGCAAGGAACGTGATAAAGCTTAAAGTCTGTGAGAATCAAGATAATATAGCTTTTAAATCTGATTTAACATCTCAAATGATTTTTTCAAAAGATGAAAAAACAATGCTTGAAGAATACCTAATTACTGCAAGTTATATGAACTATAGCCTAACTAGAAAACAGGTTTTTTCACTGGCATGTGAGTTTGGGAATGCCTTAAAACAAAAATTACCTGCTACATGGATCACTAAAAATTGTGCTGGGATTGACTGGTACATGGCTTCATGGATCGTTATCCAGCTCTTTTGTTGAGAACACCTGAAGCTACAAGTGTAAGGAGATCCACGAGTTTCAACAAAGCTAATGTTGACTTATTTTTTAAAAACTTGAAAAGTTTTTATTGAGCGTTACAACTTCAGTCCAGACCGTGTTTATAGTTGTGATTAGGGATGAACCAGATATCCGGTAACTATCCGGTATCCGGCCTATCCGGCTGATATTTTAAGTATCCGGTACTTCCGGATATCCGATCCGGCTGACCGCCCCGGATACGGATATCCGGAAGATTTTTGCAGGATATCCGGCGAAGTATCCGGTATTGATGTGGGGAATATCCGGAATTGATGTGAGGGTTATCCGGTATGATGTGAGGACCTAATTAAATACTTTCTTTTTTATAAAAATCTTAGTTAAAAATTTCATTGTTTGATAAACCTTTTAGATGATGTAATTACTTTTCATCTTTCCTTTTTACCAATTTTTGCTTCTAAAACAAAAATTGTGTTATTCCTCCGACTGTGTACTGGACATGGAAGCATTCTGCATATTTGATTTTTCACAATTGCCAGATAAAATATGATTGTCTTCAGCTTTTCAAAAATATTTAGAAAGAAAAGGCTACAAACCTTCAAGGATTAATGTGTGACAAAAGGTTGAAAAAAACTTACGATCATATCGTTAGTTCATAAAAATTAATCACAGTAGCTTTTAATATAAATTCTCAAATTATTTTATTTATTGAATTCTTTTATTTTTAGTTTTTGTGATTGTAACAAAAATTGTGATCCATTAACACCCAATGATGTTATAATTAGATATTTTTTACTTTGCCACTATTATTGCTTTATTATAATTGAAAATAACATACACTAAATAACCTATCTAACATTGACGAAAGTTTTCTTTTAGATAATGAAAACATCTGTCCCCATGAATCGTCACAACTTAAAGGAATGCTTTTTTTTTTTTTTTGAAAGAGTTTAAATGTGTGTAAAGAAATTTTGAATTTTGCACTTTGTTTCGTTCTTTTTTTTTTGTAATACCTTCCTTTCAGAAAAGATATTTCTCTGCTATTAGAATCTTTTCACGTCTGTCACGCCGCTCCGTAACTCCTCGAGAACATGTTGAGCATGACCCTCAATAACATTCAATCGAGTTTCGATAACTCAAAGCTTTATAAACTCAAATATACCTTCATTTCAAAGTTTTCCTTTGGTCCCAAATTCTTGAAAAGACGGTAGGAACTGCTTGTAACTCGAACTATCAATAATTCTAAGTTTTTAGCCGGTCCCTCGGGACTATGAGCTATTGAGACTTGACTGTATTTAAGATGTTAATTTGCATCATTAGAAAGTGTATTTTGTCTTTTAGAATTTAAGTTAAAGAAATTATGCGAGAAACAACTTTGATTTATTGTTTTGAAGCTGCATTACATAAAAATAAGCGAACATGCAATGTAATTGTAATGTCGGATATCCGGTATCCGGTGTGTGATGAGCCACCGGATATCCGATATCCGGAAAAATCACTATCCGGTCCATCCCTAGTTGTGATGAAACTGGGATAACTATTACCTACAAGCCTCCAAAAGTAGTAGCTGCTAAAGGAAAAAAACAAATTGGACATGTTGCTGTTATTGATGTAGTTTTGTCCAACACTATTCAAGAAATTGATTGGGAACATGAAGAACCAAATACTATTGGTTTAAATGATTTTGTACTGGTGGTGTTTTTAACCAAAAAGTCCATGATACATTACGTTGGAAAGGTTGAGAACAAGAACCATGAAACCACTTTCAAGTATTTTTCATGAGAAAAAATGAAAAACTAAACTTTATCTTCCCCCAAACTACTGATTTTTCTGTAATCGATAAAACAGACATTATTGCCAAGTTGCCCCACCAAATATGGTTGATGGAACTAGCCGAGCCCAAAAATAATTTTCATTTAACGCTGATTTGTAACGCTGAAGTACAATTGTTAGGTAAAATAAATGTCCTCAATAAACCTTAATAATGTCAATAAACCTTATATAAACAAGTGATATGCTGTCTTTGTCATTTTTCATAATAATTTTGATAACTTTGAGCATGTATTTTAACTTTCAAAAATGTCCCATCCCTCCCTTTCATGTGTCCCATCCCTCCCTTTCATGAGGGAGGGATGGGACATTTTTATTGCTATTGTAATTGTCTCCTGGTGCGACCATTTTAAAATAATAAATACCATGAAATTTATATTTTTTTAAGGTGTTAAAATGTTTCAATTTGTTGTTCTGAAAGAGTGTTCTACCAGAAGAAAATAATTTATAAGAAATAATTTTGTGAAAAGTATCCCATCCATCCCTAATCTCCCCTAAATATGGTCAATTATAATCTCGTTTGTAACACTTCAATTTCAGAAAAATTTCGGACAAGAGGCCCAATCCCTTCTAATATCATCAGAATGGTGTTTTTAAAATGAGAATTTGATTATACGCTTAGCAGGCAGTCCTCTTTACATGTTGAGTAGTTGTTATTGTATCAAATCAGAAAATGAAAGCACTAATGTTTTGAAAACTTTAAAGCACCCCTAATATTACTGAATATTGTTTTACCACTTTTTGATATTTAAATATAGATATTTTTCCAGGAGAGAGCCCCAGAGTCCCTCTTTCGGTAACATCATCGAAGTTTTTCTGTAGTTGCGTTTATGGAGCTTCAATTTTCAGAAAATTGCTGGGGAGTGGGACTACCTTTTCTGTTTTTCGAAAAGTGGATCAGGGAAAATCCTTGAGCCCTTTCCCTTTCGTAAATAATTATTGCCTATAATCGTGTTTTAAAGACTTCAATTTCTAAAATTTTTCACGAAGATCCTTGCTCCTCCGAACCTTCCTTTTGCTAAATATCACCAGAGCCAGTCTGAAAATGCATTTTCAGGACCAATATTTCAAAAAAATTTCAAGAGAGAACCCCCAATCAGATAAGGAAATTTTTTTTCAGAGTGCACCCCTTAAAAATATTTTTTGATTGCAGCACCACTGATTGTAAGTGGGTTCAACTGCATTTCTTTCTCAAAGTGAACACTTTTTTACATTAGATTATTAGATTTTTTATTCATTTCTCAAAACATAAATAATAAAACAGAATACAAATGTAACACATTCACTCTCTTTTCTTCTCTGTTTTGTAAACAATTAATTAAGAGGGGAAGGGGGGACCAAATTACGATCAAATAGCACCAAACATTGAAAAGAGCTTCTGTTTCTCCTTCAATAACTGCTTTCGGACTTCAGACCTGTTAGTTGTGGTTGAATACCGTTTTTGAAGCAGGGAGCAAATGAAATACATATATTTCTAGTTTACTAAACAGGCAGCTTTGCATAAATCAAAAG
>JAXGGA010020112.1:0-18818 GCA_038373865.1 Uloborus plumipes | reverse complement strand
AAAAAAAAAGGAAATCCTCTGCAAGTAAATGAAATGAGTTTTGAAGATTTTTATGACTTCAAATCACTGTATGAAGTCATTACACCAAAACTTGCCAAAAACATAAATGGAGATGATTTTAAAATTCAAGAGGTAAAACTCTTTAAATTTGAAAAAGGGAGTGACAGATTTTTTTATAAAACAAGTTATAAGCAAATCGAGTGGAATGAGGTAGAATTTAAAAATAGGAAGAGCCGATCTTCAAGATCTGCTATAACTTTACCACCTCTACTAAAACCTGCTTATTCGAAAAAAATCGCGCTATCCGAAAATAAATTACGCGATTTAAATACTCTGTGTCAGAGCAATTTAATTCCTAAATTCTATAGAGCATTTTATGACTCTCTAAAATAAGTGTGATTTTTCTGAGATGTAAATTTGTAAATTTTTAATAAAATATCTTTTAAAGTTTTTCTTTTTTTTTTTTTTTATTCAGCGGCGAAAATCCTATGAAATCGCTGGGAGAACAAACAAATACGACAGATTGTTTCTTCTAGATCAACGAACAATTTTCAGAGAAACAATGACGTAACTGCACTTAGGGGTTGAAATTAGGGTGATTAAAACCAAACCCCTGGTAAATGAGAGTAAAGTATATTTTCAATACTCTCAATATATTATAATTATTTTCTGTCACTTACACCCTTTTCAATTAAACGTTTTACACAACTGCAAATCGTTTTTTTACTCTCCTGTAAAATTGAAGTTTTTGCATTTACGTCACTGTTCTTCCGGAACAGCGATATGTCAGCACAATAACGACGTCCACCCCATCCAAGACCGTTTGGGGCAAAATTAAAAAAAATCGTTGGTAATTATCAAACATCTTGTGCTCCCATACTTGAGAAAAATGGTCAAACAATATCTGAACTCAAAGAGGTGGCTGACTGCTTGGGGACACATTTGTCAGAAGTCTCCAGAGCAGACAAGTATGATTCAAAGTTTTTAGCTCTCAAATCGCTTAAGGAAAGAAAAATCCTTAATTTTAATTCAAACGTTTTAGACTCATATAATACCGATTTTACTTTTAAAGGACTTCTTATAGCTTTGCAAAAAACCCGCTACTTCACCTGGTCCTGATGAAATACATAATAGTATGCTGAAAAATCTAAGTGAAGCATCTTTAGAAAATGTACTACATCTTTTCAATAGAATCTGGACTGAACAACGATTTCCGACCATCTGGACTCAAGCAATAATTATACCATTACTGAAACCAAATAAACCACCCAATCAACCTGAAAGCTACAGACCTATAGCCCTTACTAGTGCTCTATGTAAACTGATGGAGCGTATGGTTAATGCCCGACTAATTTTCATTCTGGAATCAAATCATCTACTATCCTCATTCCAAAGTGGATTCAGGCGCGGCAGGAGCACTATAGACAATTTGATGCTTCTTGAAACATCTATCAGAGAAGCATTTCTTAAACGTAAACATCTTGTGAGCGTATTCTTTGACATTGAAAAGGCATATGACCGTACTTGGAGATATGGGATCCTCAAAACTCTGCACAAGTATGGGTTGCGAGGTAACCTACCCATCTTTATCGCCAATTTTCTTAAACTTCGATCTTTTCGAGTACGTGTCAAGTCTGTCCTGTCAGATACCTTTATCCAAGAAGAAGGTGTACCCCAGGGAAGTGTGTTGAGCGTAACCCTTTTCGTTATTGCAATCAATAGCTTAATTGAACAACTACCCCCCGCTGTCAAAGGTACCATGTTCGTGGATGATTTTCAAATCTCTTTCTCGTCAGCAAACATGAGTATCATTGAAAGGCAGCTTCAAATAGCCATTAATAAAGTCTCTCGATGGGCAGAGGAAAATGGTTTTTCTTTTTCTGCTCAAAAAACCTTCTGTATACATTTCTGCCGTAAGAGAGGGCTTCATCTTGACCCGAACTTGCTGCTTAATAATCAACCCATAACTGTTAAAGATCAAGGAAAGTTCCTTTGTCTTACTCTTGATAATAGACTCAAATTTTTGCCGCATATACAGGAGCTAAAAAAGAAATGCACATTAAAATTAAACATTCTTAAGGTTTTAGCTAACACTTCTTGGGGTGCCGATACAGAGTCCATGTTAAGAATCTACAGGGCTCTAATACGCTCAAAACTTGATTACGGTTGCCAAGTTTATGGCTCTGCTGCCAAAAGTTATTTAAAAACCTTGGATCCAATACATAACCAGGCCTTGCGCATTTGTACAGGTGCCTTCCGAACCTCACCAATCAAAAGCCTATATATATTAGCACACGAACCTTCTCTCACAAATCGAAGACTTAAACTTTCACTTAATTTTTACTTTAAAACCAAACCGAATACAAACCATCCGCTTCATCTGCACATTTTCCATCCGTTAAATGTAGATTTATTTCTACGCCGTCCTTCGGTCACCGCAACATTTGGGATCCGAATGCGACAGGAGCTTGATTGTCTGCAAATTTCAGATTTTGAGACATACAACATAACTGAACTAATTGAACCATGGAACAAAAGCAATGTATCTGTTCTTCATGATTTCGATAATTTTCAAAAAAACACAACAACTGACTCCGTTTACCAACAAATCTACTTTGCAGTAAAACAACAGTATCCATTATATCATGAAATTTTTACCGACGGTTCCAAAAGTAATGATCACGTCGGCTTCGCGGCAGTAATTGATGGTCGAGTTACATCAGAACAGTTACATAAATCTTGTTCTGTTTTTACATCTGAAATAAAAGCCATAGCCACATCTTTAAAAACAATAGCAGAATCAAATCATAAAAAGTGGATACTATACACAGACTCTAAAAGCTTCATGGATGCTATCATTAACTGTAACAACAATAGCCATCCTTTAGTTATTCAGTCTTTTCGCCTATACAATAGTTTAATGCAAAACAATTTTAAAATTATTTTTTGCTGGATACCTGGTCATGTAGGCATTACTGGAAATGAGGCAGCCGATACAGCTGCCAAGGCGGCAAACCCCCATGCTGAAGATCTTGTACCTTTTGGAGACATAAAGAATTACATAACAGAATGCCTCAACAACCATTGGCAGCGTAACTGGGATGGAGAAACAAACAATAAATTACACTCCATCCAGCCACTGACAAAAGGTTTTAAATGTGTAAGAACCACTAGAAGACATGAAGCCATTATCGCTCGTCTTCGTATCGGGCATACTAGGTTCACGCACAAGTATCTTCTTTGTCAGGAACCAGCTCCAGTATGCAACACATGCCACATTAGTCAGACAGTGTTACATATTTTGTGTAACTGCCCAAATTTTAACCATGCTCGTTTTAAATTTTTTAACTGTTTTTATCCATCTTTGACGGAGTTGCTAGGGGACGCACTCCACCCTAATTTGTTCTCATTTCTTCATGAGATTGGTTTTATCTATTTGATTTAGTGGTTTTACCTGTCTTATTGAAGTCGTCCTTGTTTCTTAATTGTTTAACAGGTTTTAGTCAAATTTTTTGCCGCTTTTTTCTTTTGCGTTTTTATTTAGAATTTTAAACTTTGTATATATGTCTCATTGTGAAATGCTTTTTAATCTTTTAATTCTTAGCTCCTTCATATTTTAGATCACTTCTGCATCTCATCATTTTTTAAACAAAACTATCGTTTGGCGCAGTATAGTCTATAAAGGCTTTTGCGCCATTAAAAATAATAAAACCAACCAACCAACCAATCACCTCCTAGGAGCAAAACCTTTCCCCCAAACGGCAAGTCAGAACGTGTTAAATTTCTGAGTAACCGGTCTACCGCACTCAAAGCGTGGTCGGGAGTTATTGTGCACTCGTCCCAAATAAATTCGTTTAGTAGATTTTAGAAAGGTTCCGCCATGGGTGTTGTGACGAGTGTTATACGAAGAAGTATCTAGAATGGGTACCGGTAGCTTGAACTAAGAATGGGCTGTCCTGTCAGCTTTCAAAATAATCGCTGCAATTCTGATCCATGCAACGGGAACAGCTATTTCGCCCAATCCCCTAACTGAGTGTATTATTGCATTGAAAAGTAAACTGTTTCCTGACCCTGCTATAGCGTTCACATAAATTATTTTTGCCGATACATCGTCAAAATTTTGAATTGCAATCACGATGGCATCAAAAACAGTACGCTGATATGGATTCAACATTGCCGACACTTGCGCTCTTTCATGCTTCTCCGTTTCTACATCGAATGAATCTGAGTTTATATATTCCTGTGAGGTGGTAGGTTCTGGCAAACCAACGCTTGTGAGAGTCACGTTGTGAATATTTAGTTTATCCGCTACATTGTGCAATGCGAGGTTTATCCTCTTTTGCTCTGAAGTGATAGAATGGAAGTTCTCACACAAGGAAGGGCCTAAACTCTTCCCGAAGTTCCAGGGGAGTTGTTGGGTTGCAAAAAACACTGATGAAGGAAAATAACTGCAGTAATTTTGCAGGGAATTGAAATTGACATGCTTCAACTAAACAGTTTTGCCAGTCGCTA
Organism: Uloborus plumipes; assembly: GCA_038373865.1. Classification (NCBI taxonomy): domain Eukaryota; kingdom Metazoa; phylum Arthropoda; class Arachnida; order Araneae; family Uloboridae; genus Uloborus; species Uloborus plumipes. Next base: position 14,306 of record JAXGGA010020112.1, on the reverse strand, counting down.
TCACCTTGTAACAAATTCCTGACCCGACATATCTCCTTAAAAGAATCCATCCTGACGCTATCGGTGGTCCGTAACTCCTCAAAGGACTTGGTTCCTGTTATGTGGAAGAGAAGCATACGAAGATAAAAGCGATCGGTATCTTTGGGACTAACAGACTATAACCTTGACACAATTTTGTCATCTTGAGTCTCTCCAACAGCAGTTAAATACCACTTAAACCTGATCACGTGCCTTAACCGTCATACAGGCGAGTTCATTGCAAAATGTATGGGTAGTTATAATGTTTTGGCTCTAAAGTGTAATTCAAACTACGCAGTCAGCATTGTGTGTCTTTGAGCTGCTCTTTCCAGAGCTAGACGCTCTTCATCATCATAAAAATATACGGGCTGCATGTAATGCAAATAAACTGGCAAGCAAACTATAGCATGTGACTTTTCTTGCATTTTTTTTTCAAGGAGTCTCCACATTGCTTTTGGAGCAGACACATACCTGGCTTCTAAAAAAGTCTTTATTTCATCCCAGGAGACAGAACTCTCACCGTTATCTTCGAAGACGACTTTTGCTCAGTCGTGGCCCTTGCTATACTTAAAAATACCTATACTTAAAAACATAGCCCCCCCCCCCCGTACTTAAAAACATACTTTATTGAATTGATCGAACTGCATATTTCTAGATTTATATAGGCGTTATATTTTTTTGGTGAGATACGGGTTGTATGGAACGATCCACCTTTTTATATACGACATTCCCGTTCAGTATCACGTGGTTACCGTTGTCCTGACGTCGATACATGGGATAACCATTGGCATTATCAATGGTAAGGGCCATGCTCCACATCAGCGTAAAACGCGACCGAAACTGAAGGCAGAAACTGAAAATCCGGGTACTTTCCTTTTTACGCGGCGTAATCACGGCGTAATTGAGGACCGAAAAATTTTGCATTTTTAATTTATCCAACAGCCAATAGAAATTCATCGTGAGATGTAAACATTTCTAGCCTTGGCGGCCGCCATTGCTATACTGCATTAACGAAAGTGCATTTGGTAAATATTCAAAAGATGAAGTGAGAAAATACCCATTACTTATTCATAAAAAATCAAGTGAAAAAGCAAAATGGGGGCAACTAGCGAAAGGCTTAAAATAAGCTTTCAGTTGAGGCTTTTAAAGTCCACTATCTCGTTATATGATTACGGTTGTCAAGTCTATGGCTCCGCAGCTAAAAGTTATCTAAAGATCCTGGCTCCAATACATAATCAGGCACTGCGCATCTGCACAGGGGCGTTCCGAACCTCGCCTATTAAAAGCTTACATATTCTAGCACATGAACCTTCTCTACACAATAGACGTCTAAAGCTTTCTCTAGATTTTTATTTTAAAATTAAGCCAAACCAAAACCACCCTTTGCATCTACATATCTTTTATCCATCATATACTGACTTATTTCTGCGCCGTCCTTCGGTAACCCCAACATTTGGGATTCGAATGCGACAGGCGATCAGCAACCTGCAGCTTTCTGATTTTGATTTACCCGATAAAGCAGAACTTATTGAACCTTGGAACAAAAGTAACATTACTTTTATTTATGATTTCTGTAACTTTCAAAAAGATACTACTGCAGACTCGGTATACCAACAAATCTATAACGATGTAAAACAAAAATATTCCTCATATAAAGAAATTTTTACCGACGGTTCTAAATCAAATGATCGCGTTAGCTTCGCGGCAGTAATAGACGGTAATACTATTTCACAGCAACTAAATACTTCTTGCTCAGTCTTCACTTCTGAAATCAAAGCCATAGCCACCTCTCTCCAAACAATAGCCCAATCAAATCACAAAAAGTGGATAATTTACACAGATTCGAAAAGTTCTTTGGATGCTCTTTCAAACTGCAGCAACACTAGTCATCCTTTTGTTGTTCAATCTTTTCAGTCATATCATAGCCTAAAACAAAATAATTTTAAACTTCTTTTCTGTTGGATACCTGGTCATGTAGGCATTGCTGGCAATGAGGCAGCAGATACAGCTGCTAAGGCTGCAAGTGCCCATGGCGAAGACCTTGTTCCCTTTGACGACATAAAAAAATGCATTAAAGATTGTCTTAACATCAATTGGCAGCGTGACTGGGATGGAGAAATACGGAATAAGCTGCACTCCATCCAACCTTCGATCAAAGGTTTCAAATCCCTAAACTATAAGAGAAAACAACAAGTAATAATAACCCGTCTTCGCATCGGCCATACAAGATTCACCCACAAACACCTTCTTTGCCGCGAACCTACTCCTACATGCAATAGATGCAATGTTAATCAGACAGTGTTACATATTTTATGTAACTGCCCAAATTTTAATCATACTCGTTTAAAATATTTTAAGACTTTTTATCCATCTATGACGGAGTTGTTAGGGGACACACTCCATCCTAATTTGTTCTCATTCCTTCATGAAATTGGTTTTATATCCCTAATTTAGTGTTTTTATCCTTTTCTGCTTGTTTGTGTCATCTTTGTATGTATGGTTTTACTAAAAATTACTAGACAGATTATGTTTAACAATTTTAAACTTTATGTTAGTGCCAGTTTTAGAAATGTTTTTAAATCTATCTAAGTTTTACGACAGAAGTATTTCGGAAATTTTAGCTTTATCATCTGTTAATTGTTTAAAATTTTATAACAGAGTATGGCGCAGCATAGCCTACTAAGGCTCTTGTGCCAAAAAACCTCATATAACCAACCAACCAACCAACCCCATTTGTCATTTTGGGGGATTTCAATGGCCACAATCCTCTCTGGGGGAGTCCAGACACCAACAGTAGAGCATTGATAATAGAAGATTCTATAAATGACAATGATCTATGCTTACTGAACAATGGTGAAAATACTTATTTCCATCTTCCGACACAGACATACCATGCCATCGATCTTGCAGTATGCTCACCTTCTCTTCTGCCACTGTGGGATTTCCATGTTGAAAGTGGACTCTACACTAGTGGCCACTTTCCGATCAAGATAACATTTACAGGACGCTGCAGCTATCAACCGCAGCAGCAAGCCCGTTTCTGCCTTCATCGAGCTGATTGGGCAGCATTTACCCAGTTGGCAGAAATAACATCAGAAGTTGTGAACGAAACTGACATTGATGTAGCAGTAAGCCGAGTAACAGACATTATTCTAAATGCAGCGAACGTTACTATTCCAAGAACCACCAAAAGGAGGATTAAATTTCCTAAGCCTTGGTGGAACTCTGATTGCCAGACAGCCTACAAAAAACAGAAAAAAAGCATGGAACACATTTCGTCGGTATCCGACCACACAAAATCTTGTGGCACTTAAACGAGCTCGTGCTGAAGCTCGGAGGATACGACGGAAAAGCCAGCGTGACTCATGGCAATCCTACGTCAGCACAATCACGACGTCTACCCCATCAAAGACCGTATGGGGAAAAATAAAAAAAATCGCTGGAAACTATACAATATCTTGTGCTCCGATTCTAGAGAAAAATGGGCAAACATTATCAGACCTTAAGGAAGTAGCTGACTGCTTGGGGACTCATTTGGCAGAAGTCTCCAGGGCAGGCAATTATAGCTCAAAATTTTTAGCTTTAAAATCCCTTAAGGAACGAAAAACCCTTAATTTTAACTCAAACATTTTAAACTCATACAATCATAATTTTACTTTTAAAGAACTTGTTGCAGCTTTGAAAAAAACTCGCAATACTTCACCTGGACCGGACGAAATTCATAATAGCATGCTGACAAATTTGAGTAAAATCTCCCTAGAAAATATACTACATCTTTTTAATAGAATTTGGACCGAACAACGTTTCCCAACAGCCTGGACTCAAGCAACAATCATACCTTTATTAAAACCGAACAAACCATCCAATCAACCCGCAAGCTATAGGCCAATAGCTCTTACAAGTTGCCTGTGTAAATTGATGGAGCGGATGGTTAACGCCAGACTGGTTTTCATTCTGGAGTCCAATCATCTGATATCTTCCTTTCAAAGTGGATTCAGGCGCGGCAGAAGCACAATTGACAACTTGCTGCTTCTTGAAACATCAATTAGAGAAGCATTCCTTAAACGTAAACATCTCGTGAGCGTATTCTTTGACATTGAAAAAGCATATGACCGTACTTGGAGATATGGGATACTCAAAACCCTACATGAGTATGGGTTGCGAGGTAACCTTCCCATCTTCCTCTCCAATTTTCTGAAACATCGATCTTTTCGTGTACGTGTCAAGTCTATTCTGTCGGATACCTTCATTCAAGAAGAAGGGGTACCCCAGGGAAGTGTGCTGAGCGTAAATCTTTTCCTCATAGCAATCAATAGCTTAGTCGAGCAACTGCCCCCCGCTGTCAAAGGTACCATGTTCGTTGATGATTTTCAAATCTCCTTCTCTTCACCGAACATGAGTATCATTGAAAGACAGTTACAAATATCCATTAATAAAATCACACAATGGGCAGAGGAAAACGGTTTTTCTTTCTCGGCTCAAAAAACATTCTGTATTCATTTTTGTCGTAAAAGAGGACTTCATCCAGAACCGAGTCTTTTCATTAATAATCAACCAATATCTGTTAAGGATCAAGGAAAATTTCTTGGCCTTACACTTGATAACAAACTGAAATTAATGCCGCACATACAAGATCTAAAAAAGAAATGTACGTTGAAATTAAACATTCTCAGGGTCTTGGCTAACACTTCATGGGGTGCCGATACAGAGTCCATGTTAAAAATTTACAGGGCTCTAATACGCTCAAAACTTGATTACGGATGTCAAATTTACGGCTCCGCCGCCAAAAGCTATCTTAAAGCACTGGATCCAGTTCATAATCAGGCCTTGCGCATTTGCACAGGTGCTTTTAGAACCTCTCCTGTTAATAGCCTGCATATATTAGCACACGAACCTTCACTTATCAAGAGAAGACTTAAACTTTCATTGAATTATTATTTCAAAATCAAATCAAATACAAACCATCCGCTTCATTTACATATTTTCTTCCCATCAAATACCGATTTATTTCTGCGTCGTCCTTCGGTCACACCAACATTTGGGATCCGAATGAGACAGGCACTAACTTACCTGCAGATGTCGGATTATGATACTTACAATACACCAGAAACCATTGAACCGTGGAACGAATTTAACTTTTCTGTTCTTCATGACTTTGTTAAATACTCAAAAGACACCACAGCAAATTCAGTATTTCAACAAATCTATTATGAAGTGAAACAACAATATTCAGGGTATCATGAAATTTTTACCGACGGATCGAAAACCAACGATCACGTCGGCTTCGCAGCAGTAATTAACGGCCATATTATCTCACAACAATTAAATACTTCTTGCTCTGTTTTCACTTCCGAAATAAAAGCCATTTTCACAGCCTTGCAATCAATAGCAGAAACAAACCACAAAAAGTGGATAATATACACCGACTCAAAAAGTTCATTAGATGCGATTACAAACTGCAACAACAATAGTCATCCTTTAGTCATCCAATCTTTTCTCTTGTACCATAGTTTAAAGCGAAATAATTATGAAATTTTTTTATCTTGGATTCCTGGTCATGTAGGAATAGCTGGCAATGAGACAGCCGATGCAGCTGCCAAGTCCGCATGTGCCTATGTTGAAGATCTTGTACCCTTCGAAGACCTTAAAAATTGCATTGCAGACAGCCTAAACAACTCTTGGCAGCGTGACTGGAATGGAGATACGCAGAACAAATTGCGTTCCTTCCAGCCATATACAAAAGGATTTAAATTCTTAAATATTAATCGAAGGGAACAAGTTATAATATCTCGACTTCGCATCGGCCACACCAGATACACTCATAAACACCTTCTTTGCCACGAACCAGATCCAATATGTAATAACTGTACTGTCATTCAGACAGTGTTGCATATTTTATGCAACTGCCCAAATTTTAAACATATACGTTTTAAATATTTTAATACTTTTTATCCGACTTTGACGGAGTTACTAGGGGACACACCCCACTCCAATTTGTTCCCCTTTCTACATGAGATTGGTTTTATGTGTCTTATTTAGCAATTTTATCCTCATCCTATTGTTTGGGTCTCGCTTTGTTTTGTCAGATTTATGGTTTTACCTAAAGATTTTAACTTTATTGATAACGCTTCTAAATTTTTAAAACTTTTATTGGTGCTGTACTTTTAAATTTTAAGTTTGCTATCTGTTTGCCACAGCATTGTTTGGCGCAGCATAGCCTACGAAGGCTCTTGTTCCAAAAAACCTGAAGCAACCAACCAACCAACCATTCAAAGTGCCCTACAAAGTCTTTTAATGTAGTATTTTGGCATAAAATCACAAAATGTCAATTTTTCATTGAGGCGAAGGGAGATCAAAAAATTGTCAGAAAATATTGTGATTTTGCAGAATTGTTACTGTACACAAAAGGCACGTTTTCCGCATACAAGCTTAGAAATATATAAAAAAAAGTTTTTTCGCTCCACCCTAATGTGCGTCCTGACGATGATTTCGTCTATCAACAAATTCACAAATTTATCACTTTCTGGCAATTTATCACACTTCGCCCTTCAAGTATTTTAAATGCGACAGTTCATTCCATGTGCCAGAGGCTGATATGGCAGAGGATAATTTTCTTAAATACCTCACTGAAGGTAAACTCAAAATACCTAAAGATGCAATTTCATTGCAGCATTTAGGTGAAACAATATGACTTGAAAATGCCCAAGATAGCATTCTTGGACTGTATTTTGGTGCACTTCCAGAGGTTGCGATGAAAATTTGCTCGATTAAAAAGCTAATTTTGTCAAACGACTCTTGTGAAGGTATGTAGTGTTTAAGTTCTTCAACTAAACTCTGTAGTTTTATTTCTGTGGCACTATCTTGATTTTTCAACCATGAAAGCAAATTTTGCAATTCAGAAAATCTGGTTAAACATAATTTTTTCCCTGAATTACATTTTAAGAGCCATTTCACTTCATTTATGAGTGGCTTTCTATGCAGAAAAACACTGGCGGGCAAGTTACTGCCTATAGTGACACTTTTAGATACTTGAATCGGAAGTTTACTAGCATCTAATAGTAGAGGAGCTATGGTCCAAAATACAGCCGGAAACTGCATTTTGTGATAAAAGCATGAAAGTTGGTATGTTTGTAGACAATGTGTTTATAAACATTTTAAGAAGGGGAGTTCGAAATTCTAACGGAAACCCCTCCAGCGGCCATTTTTTGTCAAAAATTCCGAAATTGTTTTTTTTTTATTTCTTTTTCAAAACACACCTTTTTTATCATCTTATTAGCGTTCAATCATGTTTTACAAAGTTTAGAAAGCCATCAAAATAGCTTAAAACTAATTAATTTCAATATTACTCATTAAAAATCTTTTTTTTCCAACAAAACTCAAATTGATCAAAATCTTCCAAATTGTGCAATGAGTTATTGTGCAATTGTGCAATGAGTCTTCCAAATTTTTTCAGGGGCAGGTTTAAGGGTGTCCAACAATATATTTGAAAACACCATATGAAAGAAAAACAATTTAGTTGCATTAAAATGCCAGCAATCTGAACCCCCAAAAATCTGAAACTTTGGAAAACCCGAGCATATTTTTTAAAACTTACTCATAAAAATTTATTGCAAAACTGAAAATAAAAACAGAAATTAAAAATCATAAGCAAAGCTAGTACTTTTTCAAAACTAAAAAAAAACGTTTGAATTCTTACTTAAGAATGAATATTTATCTTTGGTTAGTTAAAATAAAACCAGTTTTCTTTACGGACGAAAAAAAAGTAATAAAAAAAAATACGCAATGTTATGGAAATTTCACTCACATTCAGCAGGATTATAAGTTACGTTTGCACTTATAAAATAAGGGGAAGGGGAAGGCAAGGTCATATTTTTATACAACTGCGAAATTCTAAAGAAAAAGCTCTAAAACAAATTTCATGTTTTTCCTTACTAAACGATTTGAGGAGTTTGTTCTCTAATTCTAAAAGATGAGAAAAGAAAAAAAATGCTGTAATAAAAAGTTGAGTGCTGTATTAATAAAGCAAACAATATCTCCACTACTTATCATATTGTGCTATTATTGAATAAGTAACCCTTTATAACAAAAGAAACAACTGAATTTCAATATAAATCTGAGCAAGTAATTATATACAATGATTATGTGTAATGATTATATACAAGATGATTTTACGTATTTGAACTTGCTAGTAATTTACATAGATAGTGTAGGTGGGGGCAAAGACCTGCACGGGGCAAAGCCCTGCATCGACTTTTTGAATAGACCGGCTTAGATTTGAGAACCGGCCGCCAGGGTGCAGTTGAGGAATTGTAACAGGTGTCCACCGATAAAAGCTGTAGCGTCTGAGAAGGCAACGTGAGGAGAAAATGAGGTGAGTTCGTTTTTCATGGTTTTGATGTAATTTACTTCATACTTCAGTTCAATGTTATGTGAGATAGGGTTTTACCAAACGTATCAATTAATTATCGATGAATAGCACTGTGACTAACCCTTGATGCTGTGGATTGATTTTGATTTTTCTTCTCGTCAACTAACCCTACCAATCCACCATTTCCCTTACTTCAAACGGGGCAAATCCCTGCAGGTCATTTGGGGCAAGTCCCTGCAACCCTCGAGTGCAGGGCTTTGCCCCAGTTAGCACTGGATAATATTTTCGCATTTTTCATTCCATTTTAAGTCCAACTATGAAATATTTATCCTCAACTATTAACATTCCAGCGGGCGCGCGTATGTGTGAGATATACAGTCAAACCTGTCTATCTCGAATTTCAAGGGAAGGAAAAAAAATTCGAGATAAAGAGGTTTCGAGATATGGAGGTTTTGAGAAACTATTTGAAATTTGATGAAAACTTGAATTTTTTACTCAACAAATAATATATACAACAAATTAAAATTTTTTTGCATTAGTTTTCCTCAGTATTTATTTACAATTAATTAAGTAAATACTTTGTTACAAGTTAAAGGAACAACTATGATTGAAATGGAATTTTAAGCATACCTTTCTTAAGTAAAATAGTCTTTCATTGTTTTTTGGTGCCTGATTTTCTTTGATTCAACTATCCTCTTAAGGTTAGCAATTGCTGAAAATCCATCTTGGCCAACATGTTCTTGGTATTCGAGGAAAGTTGTCAATGTCTCAAGAGCTTTTTCTGCTTCTTTTGCAGTCACTTTAGGTGCATCTTCCTGGATCTCCTCTTCTTCTTCTGAATCAGCTCTTAAATTCTCCACGATTTCAGCATCGGTTAAGGCTCCAGATGTGGCCAGAGAATCATCAACGTCTAGAAATTCTTCAAAAGTAATGTCAACGTTCATCCGATCCTTAATGATTTTCCAGTCTTGGGCACTTACGGCATTTTCTTCGGTCATTGTGTCGACAGTTGCTTGCTTTTCTTCCTCTTCAACACAATCTGCATCATTTTCACCGCTTTCTTGCTCTTGGCATCTATGTTTGAAACCAGCTTTACTGAAGCAATTTTGAATTGTAGTCTCAGTGACATTTCTCCAGGCATAATCCACCATCCTCATAGCATCCAGTACGTTTATTTTTGGAAGAGTGTCCCCTTCATCAATAGCATCTAGAAGTTTGCGAACTAACTGCTTTCTATATCCAGCTTTGAAGCTACGAATTATGCCCTGATCTAGAGGCTGTAGCTTCGAAGTTGTGTTAGGTGGCAAAAACTTCACAGTGACATTTTTCAAAGTCGGGAGATCTGAATGCGCACTGCAGTTATCCACTAAAAGGAGAATTTTACGTTTTTTCAGCCGCATGGTCTTGTCGAGATTAATTAGCCAGTCACTGAATATTTTACCCGTCATCCATGCTTTTTTATTTGCTTTATAGGTAAAGGGAAAAGACTTGATTTTGGCGAAACACCTAGGTTTCTCGGAACGGCCGATCATCAGAGGAGGAAGTTTCTCTGAACCATCTTCATTCGCAGCCAAAAATACCGTCACTCGAACTTTGCTTTGCTTTCCTCCTCTACATTCTTCGTTCTTAAATGCAGCCGTTTTATCCGGTAGGCATTGGAAAAAAAGTCCAGTTTCATCTGCATTGAAAACATTCATCGGCTCAAAATCCTTTACCACGGAAGGAATTTCTTTTATCCAGTCTGCACAAATATTTTCTGGTACAGAGGCACTTTCACCACAAAGTTTTCGGAAAACAATGTCGTGTCTATTTTTTAAACTTTCCAGCCATCCATTGCTGCCTTTGAATGCCTCACCATAGCCAAGTTGTTTGGAAAAATCTTCCGCCTTACTTTGTAACATTAATCCACTTATTGGAACACCTTGGTCTCTGCATTGGGTGAACCATTTTAACATGCAATCGTCCACATCCGGAAAAGCACATGTTCGAATTTTTTTCGCAGTTTTATTTAGCTGAAAATTTTGCTCCACCGTCGTTCTGTTTTTAATTATCGTTGAAAGCGTACTAGCCGGAATACTAAACTTAGCAGCGATTTCATTTCTTTTCATTAATGGATGTCCAAAAATTCTAGAATTTTCATTTTTTCATCATTTGAAAGAATTTTTAACTTTCTTTTCAGGCCTTTCTTCTCAGACATTATCAAAATTTTAAGCAAGAGAGCAACCACAGAACTGTAACCCAAAAACAGAGTGAAATGGCTGTTAATTTGTATGACCTTTAAGCATGAGCTTGAAAAGTTCACCTCACGTGTCTAATTTGTCACGTCTACCTCCCACCTCATTGTCCCACTCTGTGCCACCTGCTCTTCTTCCGAGAAAGCTCTCGAAATCACTGTCCTTTCGATAGTCTTCCAAGAAAACCTATTCCCGGAACGCATTCCTCCCATTTTTGCACTGCCCCCTCTGCCCTTGAGAGCAATGTCACTGTTTCTGAGTGAAAAAAAAAAAAGTTTTTGGTTGCTATTTTTCGGATTACTGGGCTTCGAATTCGAAAATCTGCATCGCTGAAATTCGAGATATAGAGGTTTTCGTTAACAAAAATTCGAGATAAACTTGGAAAATACATTGATTTTTGGCAGCGAATGCAAGGAGATTAAAAAATTTCGAGATAGACGAGTTTTCGAGATAAGCAGGTTCGAGATAGACAGGTTCGACTGTACTGCAGATGAATTTAGCTATGTATCTTTAAGGGAGAGGGCGCTATCAGCGCATGACCTTGGCTATTCTTTCCCCTATATGTGACCTTTATTCCATACCTCGCAAATTGGGGCAAATCCTTGCACTGCAGGGGTTTGCCTCATGAACTGGGGCAAAGCCCTGCATTTTTTTTTTTTAATTTATTATTCGGATTATTCCAAAACTAATGATTGGATTTGATTGATGTTTCCAGTATTTAAAGATAAGATCCCAAACTAAAACCCACAACTGAATTTTCGAGTAAATCAGCTCCTGGTTGGTCGCTATGGTGAAAAAACCGGAAATTGCAGGGCTTTGCCCCCACCTACCCTATACAACATTTTCCATTGTGGTATTTACACATTGGTGCACACAGTCCATTTTTGAAGCACCAACAAGTTTTTGAGAGCAATTTGTTTTACACTTGCATGACGTAAATTCGCTTAAGACATTTCACCTCTTTCAAGAATTCATTTGTTAATTTTGTTTCTATGAAAAGCATTTCTGACTTATTTAATCCATCAAAATTAGATTGTGGTGGTTCCTTCACTGAAAGATATGCTGGATTTACAAATAATGATAGCTGATGTGGTAATTGAGGAACCTTTTTAGAGGATGACATTTCGTGAAATATAAAAGGAATTTTGGAGCCTTGCTGCTGAAATGGCACATTTATTTATTTATTTTAACCAGTGATACTTTCCGTACCTGCCATTTCTAGCTTAACCGGATGAAGGGTATCAATGGAAGTTTAAGAAAAAAGTTACTTTGACAGGATGAGAGAGGGGAAAGGGAATAAGAACGAAAATCATACTGGAAAAGCACTATCCGGGATAATTACTACGTGAAAAACAATGGACTATGGAAGATTGGCATGATGAATGAAATGCTAGAAATGGCACATGCTGAAACATTGAAATGCTTGTTCTATGGAAAGAGTCATTGCTTGTTGTACTACTAGAGTTATAATAAAAATTATGATGCGCGCCGGTGTAAAAACAAAGATCCTGAAATGTGAGGGAAATGTAGTTTTATATTTATCAATTTGTTTAATTGATGCTTTGCAGAGTCCAGTAGAAATCACAATAGAAATCAAACATATTCAAGGCCTGATTTCTCTGCACGCATATGTCAATGTCCGAAGTGTGATAATATCTTTGCTCTAAGCCCGGTATTGTCAACATCATTAGCAGATTTATTTTCGATTGATAAATTGTGTTGTAGCATAAGTCTTCTATTCCTTCAGAATAATATTTTAGTAAAACGAATATTCTGAAAATTGGATACTTATGACCTTTGTTAACTCTAAGATTTTGCAAGTAAGAAATTACTCGGTGTAGGGCAATTAATTCAATTCGTGAATAAATATTTTCCTCAGAACAATCATTTGCTGTCCTTCATGAGTGATAAAGTTTTACAAGTAAAGTTTCACGAATGCAAGAACGGTGGTACTTACATTCTTGAGCTATCATGTCAGCTTGCGCCAACTCAGCAGTGAGCGTACTGTCTGCTTTTATCAACACGCAATTTCGTATTTTATGTCAACTGATTTCGTCAGAATTAGATGTAACTCCTCTCCATTTTCACCAGGCTTATCAAAAAAGAAACACAAATCTGGAAAGGATGAAGTGCATTTCTTTCTCTTCTGCTGAACTGAAGCCTCTGCTTCAAAATGTTCACTTACGTGGTGAAGTTTCTTCAAAGTTTTCCTTTCTTTTTCTTTCTTCAGCTCTTCTTAAGTTTTAACCATGCCATTTGAACTTTTAACTATTAAAGGTTGTCATTTAAACTTTAATACTTAAACGAAATTAAAATAAATGCATTTAAAACAATACTTTTGAACATGTAAAACCATAAGACTATGAGAAACCGTAACTTGTAAAAATATGAACATCTTACCTAATCTCGGTCCATATAAATAACATTTACGGGAACATATGAACAATGACACATGTTACCAATGATAAACACACTGGAAAATATTCGTCACCTAATGAACTACCATATTTGAAAAAAAAAAAAAAAAATCAACAACGGCAACAGTAATAAAAATAAGAGGAAAAATAAATTTAAAACTAAAACTTTGAAATTGAAACTATAAATTTTATTTTGGTAGAAATTATGCTATCTTGACATTAACTTTTCCCTCAAGTTCTTATACTTCTGTACCCTTGGGGAACATTTTCAATGATGCGTGCTTAGTCATAAAAATGAGAGGTATCATGACCGGATAATTGGACAGTTCGGTCAATTAGGATCCGGATAACCGGTACCCTACTTTGTTTTAACACTAATTTAATGTATATTTACATTCTTAAACCATTAATGCATTCATGGGGGGAGGGAATTCACTTCCACGAATTTATTCTTAAAAAATATCGATTTGCAAAAAAAAAAAAAAGCATTTTTGGGTGGTTATTTTTAAAATTAGTCTCTAAGGGGAGCTTTAAAATATTAAAAATACAATAAACGCCAATGTTATGACATAGCCAATGATTTAAGAAGAAAATAATAATAATAATTACAAAAAAGCGCTATTTCTAGTTTTGGACCAAAAATGGCCGCTAAGAGGGGTTTGGGGGGGATTTCCGACTGACTCCCCTTCTAAAAATGTTTTTTTATACATTGTCTATAAACCCACCAAGTTTCATGATTTTATCACAAAATGCAGTTTCTTTTCCCGTAGCCCCCTGACTATAATGTATAAACTGTGATGCGAGTATCTTCACAGAATAACAGCCACTCTTTTGGAATCACATCACTCATCTTTTCTTTCAAATTTTAAAATGATGTTATCAAATCTTGCATCAAAAAATCCTCTACTTCTTCCACTAGTCTTGCAAGATGTTTTGCTTTCCTTTCAGTAGGATCTGTTCTACTCTTTGTATAAGTCGTCGGCTGTCCTAAGAGGTATTCTGGTAAATTTGGGATGATGCATGGACAGGGGCCGATCCTAGGGTGTCCGCCGCCTGCGTGCAAAGATCCAATGTACCGCCCCTGAGACTCGTCAATGGGGGGGGGGGGTGTGACTTTCCTGTAAAACTTACATTGAGTATTTTGCACCATTGCCCCCCCCCCCCACCCCCGTCTCAGAAAAAATTTAAATGACAGGCCTGCTGTCTCTCAAGACATTTTTTCATTTTACGACGAAAACGTGAACATTATTATTCATTTGCTTGCATGAG
>JAXGGA010020111.1:0-18822 GCA_038373865.1 Uloborus plumipes | reverse complement strand
GTACTGAGTGTCATTGATGAAAACTGTTTTTGATTAATATCATTTATTTGACAAAAAGATATGTATCCTTAAATTACCAGTTATTGGATATGCGGGACTTCTATTTAAAAACTTTTTTTTTCTTTTCCTTAATCATAACAAGTTTCAAGTACCATCGAAATTGCTCATAGAAAAAACTTTTGGAGATATATATGTATAATATTTGATTATATATGAACAATTTAGGTTTATTCATATTAGCTAATGTTTTTTTTTTCATTCTTAATTAATTATTTCTTCCCATTCAACAAGCCTAATAACTGATTGATGATTAAATACATACACTGCAGGTACGCAAAGTTTAATATGAAGATTGGAAGTTTATATTTTAGAATTTAGTTCATCAGAAAAAGCAAAAGTTTTTGTTTTTCTGACAAATATTAGAATAATCAGGGAAAAAATAGTAAAAGTTATTTGTAGAAATTGAGTAAAATTTTTATAGTTTTCCATACTCTTGCCATAAAAATGTTGCATCTAAAAGAGATTTGTGATACTGAAAATCACGCTTAAATTATGTATTAGTGCGAAAAAAAACTAATAGCTTTGTATTTTTCGTAAGTTACTTATTATACATGCATTCAATGAAGATATTCGTTCTTGTTAGAACTTTATCCTTTTATTAATTACACTTTGAGAATGACAACCAGTCAATGCTTTCTTCCCCCCCTAAACACTAAACGATGTTATTAAATGAGTGCTTCTTAAACTAAAAGTATAAATAGAACGCTCTATACTGTATACAGTGTCTATGTCCTTTTGAATAATAAGATAATAGTAACGTTTTTAGTAGGGGGGGGGTATTTACCCAGCCGCAGGATTTTTTTCAATCAATGAAAACCACCCGGATTTTTTACAGGAAATAAACCTTACTATTAGTATTCAATACTAGTTTCGTTTTTTCTTTAATATGAATTGCTATACTCTACTCATATTAGAAACATAATTTCAGTTGTTAGACCATACAGGATAGCATTAAAAATAAGTGAAATATTTTGAAAGGTAGTCAGACGTATGTTTTCTGCAAAAGATTAAATGCATAATGCTTATATTACACACATAATTCACTGCACCTAAGAATAGTAAAAAAACGAGAAAATCTTAAAACTTTAAGGTAAAAGTTAGGTAGAGAAACTTGCTCTCTTAAAAGCTCTACGTTGGTACTAAAATCAAAATTTATGTCTCAAAAACCGTAAACAATATGCTACTGTCCAAGGAGATTTAATTGCAGTTCTATTATTGACTTTAATTAAAATTTTGAAGAAAGTATGCAAAGGTATATAAGAAAACCCAGGGAACTAACACTACGAGAGCTTTTAGTACAAATTAGAAGTCAAATTTACCATAAATTCCTTTTTTTTTTGCAGCACACGTTCTTTTATCATTCATCACTGCGCTCTTCATAGAAAAATCAATTTATTAAAATATTTTTTTAGTATCATACTACGATATGTGGTATTGTCCAAAAAACAAAAAAAGTAAAAAGTTATCTTAGCGCATATAAAAGAAAAATCTGGGTGACAAATAGCATTCAGGTTATTAATGATCATCCGTAACGCTTTTTCTTCTTCCTACACTTCACCTACCCGCTATTTTGTAACTTTCATGTAAGAAAAAAGGAAGACTAGAAAGAAACCGAAATGGCGCTATCTTCAGCCTGATCTAAAAATCTGATTAATTAAAAAGGTGTCTTAGGTTTTAAAATTTCAATAATCAATGTAACAAAGATTTGATGATAAGAAAGTGAAAGCTCTAGAAAAAGAGGTTGGGTTATTTCTGCTTACTTTAGTATAAAAATGCAAGACTTCTTTCAAAGATTATTTTAAAACATACTTTAGTTTACAAACTATGTAATATGTTTCAATTATAGAGAAAGTAGGTTATCTGGTTATACCTATACCTATAGCAATGAATTAATTGTGGCAAGGTTTTTTACGGATTTATAATTATTATTGTGATTTTAGGATATTTTAAAATCAACTTGTAGTAGAATTTGTGAAGAAAACTTTAAATCTAATATGTAAACATTCTTTCCATTAAGTGTTTCTTAGATGAGTTAAAGAGCGTGATTACTATAAAAACTCATGTTTTTAACAGACAAAAAAACAACTATCCAATGTTTGAAAAAGTATCATCGTCAGTGTCGAAGAAAAAAAAATACATCTCAACGTAGTGCATATTACATTTACCGTCATTAATGAAAAATAACGTTTAACTATCCTATACATCAAAAAATATATATATAAACCATTGAATTATTAGCTTAATTTTATTTAAATGTTGAACTATACTCCATTTTCCAAGCAATAAAACCTTTAAAACAAGATCTAATAACAGTATGATACTATACAACAGCGCGAAATTACCCGTAAAACAGAAATGAAAATAAGTATCATTAAAAAAGAAAAGAAAGAAGCGAATTACCATTTTTCTTTCCCATAAACTAAATTTAAATGGTACTTTGCTGAAAAAATTTAAATACTACGAAAAATAGTTTTGAAAAGCATTTAAGTTTAATTTTCAAACATTTATTTTATTGATAATTAATTACTTCCTCCATTATCGGATTAAAACTTCCGAATTTAACCTCTGAAACGAAAATGTAGAAGAGTGCGATTATCTTTTTAATATTTTTCATTAATAAATCATTTTATGATCAGACTATAGTGGGCACATTTTAGCAAAATTAAGATAAAAGATAAGAACACCAAAACACGAAATGGGTGTGGTGAAATTTCACGTTCATTAATATAGACTTTTTTATTAACGTTTATTCTGGAGAAAGGTACAGAGACTTCACGTAACATGTTAAAGCCATAAAAATAAATAAATAAAAACCTAATGTTCATGATTATGATTATTAAAATAATTTCATAAGTGTTAAATTCTTATTTTTCATATTTTTCATGATCTAGGAAATATTTTAGATCAAAAAGATTTGTTGAGGAATTTTTATTTTATTCATATGTAGCGATTTTTAAAGAATTTTGCACCAATGTATTGTTATCAGGGTAGATCATTTTGTTAATTATATATAAAGATAAATGGGCACGTGCATTTTTTTTTCAGCCTACTTTCCCGTTAAAGTAAAAGAAAGACGAAAAAAGCATTAAAAGTGGCTTAATGAATCTTAAAAATATCACCAAATCAAAAAAAAAAAAAGTCAAAACGTAAGAAAAAAAACATAAATACTGAAAAATTAAAAATTAGAAAGTAGGGTTTTGAGATTTGGAAAAACAAGTGTATGTCTAATGCCTCCTCCTCCTAATAACTTGAATGAACAGTACGATTTGAACAAACTTTTTTCTTGTTCGAAAGATTACCTATTAGACACCCATTTCGTATGTCTCACTTTTTTATTTGAACAATTCCTTGTTCAAATTTGAACCGAAATACTCTATTCGGTAAATAAAACTATTGATACTCTTATTTAGATGCCTAATATGGCAGGTGATTTTTTCATGTTTTGTTACAAGATGAAAAAGAAGATTTTTTAATTAAAAATTATGAATTTTTAATTAAAAAAACTTAATGAATCATTTACCGAAAAGTTAAAATTATTATTATTTTGAAAGCAATTAAGAAATGTTGATGGAAACAAGCATATTTTCTAGATTGTTTAAAACGTGCTACTACTTTTCTTTGCTTACTTACTTTTCCGTATCTGTTTTACCATCTAAGAGAAGTATATTTCGTTTTTGGAAATCAGAATTGAATACTAAAAATACATGTTTGGTTTACATTTTCAGTTTTAGATGATTAAGAAAATATTTATCAGATGCTATAATGCTGATGTTGGCATACAGAAAAGTAGGCTAGCCCCGTTGTAAACGGAGCTTTTTGCTTTTTATATGTTTAATAACTTAAGAGCTTTCCAATTCCAAAAACACAAACCTAAAATTTAAGTAGAACCTAAGTGAATCAAATATCGTAAGTGTATGTGTAAATAAATGATTTTCTTTAACAATCTTTAACGATTACTTTTTTAATGCAGCTGCAGAAAAATAGTATATACAATTTACTGCAGCTGCTTTTGATGCGTTTTTCCATAGAATTTTCTGTTTTCGATGTAGAAATACATTAAAATTCAAGGTATACAAAATTGAAAGGATTTAAGTGCTGCATCACTGGAAAGGACCTAAATAATGCATTCTTCAAAAGAAACGATGTTTTAAATAACAGGTGTTTTTGAAGCCTTATCTTTTTTTCTTTTTACTAACGCATTAAGAAAATTTATTGCGACCATTTCTTAGATACGGAATTGCATCTTGCATTAAAATTAAAGATGATACCGTTAAATAGGTAACTAACATTTTTCAATTATTATTTTTTTTTTTTTGCCATCAATAATTGATTGTAAACTGGAATATTAAGATATAACTTTTCGAAAAACTGAGTTTTTTAATTTTCTAGTACTTTCTTTAACATTACTGATAGGAAAACTGTTCTCATCCCTTTTTCTTTTTCTTTTTCTTTTTCTTTTCTTAGGTTTTAAAGCTAAGACAAATTCATTTTAGTTTAGTAATTTATATGTTTTACATAAAAACTTTATAAATAAAATAAATACATATTCTGTGATGAAATAAAATTACAAATGCTAATAACTTGATATCTTTTAAAATTTAATTATGAAGAGTAAATTCTATAATTCACCTTATATAAAAGCAAACAAGAAGAATAGTTTTAAAAAAAAGGTAAAAAATGTCCATGGGCCAAACAAAAAAAGGGCAACATGCCTCTTAATATTACTGCTGATTACTTCAATTTGAAGCCCAAGGGCTTAGAAGTGATGCATTGCTTTCACGCCGCCGGCACAAACTGAATACTTGGGTTGAAAATGGACAACTTAAGCTTTTTACCTTTTCATTTTGTCAATAAAATGAGTACCAAGCTAGGGAACTAAACCCCTCGGGTTCCTTATTCGACTTACCACTTAACTGGGTCATCTACCTCTCCCCTCTCATTCCTCAGAACTGTGGTGGGCTCAGCGGGTATTGGCTCTCATGGACAGTTTTAAAAATGAATTTTAATTGCTTAATGTTTTTTGGAAAGTATTTATTAAAGAACTTGTGTCCGCCCGAAAACAGGTCTTTTTTTCCTCCTTCCATATTGGCAATGGCTAGTGTGTTTTAAATTAAAAAAAAGAAATCTGCTGTTGGAAAAAATGTGCTATTTGCTATAACTTTTAGGTATATTTTTTTATCAAACACATGCAAAAAAAAAAAAAAAAAAAAAATATATATATATATATATATATATATATATATATATATATATATATATATATATATATATATATATACAGGGTGTCCACTCCAATCGTGGACCAATAGCTAATTTCTAAACCGTTAGAGATAAGCATATAGTTTATTTAGGAAAAAATCTCCAAATTACGAAAGGAATTTTGGGTCTATTCAATGTTTTTCAAAAAAATCAAATTTTGAAAGAGTTACGAAATTGAAATTTTTATACAGCCCCCCAGTCCTATCAATCATATTTAGTAAAACATTCTTGACACTGTAACGTTTAAAACTAAAAAAAAATCACTCTTCTACCACAAAAATTGACCGAGTTATGACGTTTTGAAAAATCAAGATTTTGTATTATTTCATGACGTCATCGAGCTATCGCTTAAGGGACCGTATGCGAAATCCTTCAAAATCTTAATTTTTCAAAACGTCATAACTCGGTCAATTTTTGTGGTAGAAGAGTGATTTTTTTTTAGTTTTAAACGTTACAGTGTCAAGAATGTTTTACTAAATATGATTGATAGGACTGGGGGTCTGTATAAAAATTTAAATTTCGTAACTCTTTCAAAATTTGATTTTTTGAAAAACATTGAATGGACCCAAAATTCCTTTCGTAATTTGGAGATTTTTTCCTAAATAAACTATATGCTTATCTCTAACGGTTTAGAAAGTAGCTATTGGTCCACGATTGGAGTGGACACCCTGTATATATATATATAAAATAATATCCATGAAATAATATCCATGGGCAAGGCAGGACTCGAACCCGTGACCACTTGCTTACGAGAAGAATACTCTACCTCTAGGCCACCGTGGCCCCACTTTAAAAGAAATTGAGAAGTAAATTAAAATTGATTCAATTGATGCCAGTAAAAAAAGAAGCGAATAATTCGGGGTTTTCAGTTATTTTTTAGGAATTCTTTGCTGACTCCTGCTCGTTATAGCGTGGCTATTTTCTAGATTACCAGATTGTAAGCATCCAGTATTTGTTTCACCACCTATATACGTATCTAATATGTCAGCAGAACTACAAAAAAATCCCTTGCAAGATTTCACAAATATTGGAGACACAGCCCCATCCTCACGATAGACTAAGGGCCCTGCTCTACATCAGCGGAAAACGCGACCGAAACCGAAGGCAGAAACCGTAAATCCGGGTAATTTCCATAGGAACACTATTTAATCCATTTAACGTTTCTGCTTTACGTCAATGTGGAGCAGGGCCCGTAAACATGAAAATTGCACCAAATAAACATGTAAAGCATTTAGTATGTTTACAATGTTTTCTTCCAAACTAATCAAAATAGCTTTAACAAAGTATTTATCCACTTATCAAATGGTGTGTACACAGTACAATATTGCTAAATTTAAGATTAAATGTTTAATTTTAATGCAAAACAAGTCATTAAATGAGACTAAATACTTCATTAAATTGAAAACTGGTCCGAAAAATAAAACTACTTAAAGCAAAGAAGTTCACAAAATATTTAACTCACATTAATTTAAGTGGTAGTTGTTTTATGGCACAATTCTAATCTTGGTGACTCTTTTCCTAATCTTTTGTCACCATATTTGCTCAAAATAATATATGAAGCAGTTACTGTATGGTGATACCATGTAGTATGTTCACTTTTTAAATAACTTTAAAACAGGAATAAAATCTCCATAAAAGTGAAAAATATTTCTACAATTGTTTAAATGAAAGGATTAAAAGTAAACTAACTTGCTAAATAATAAAAAAGCTATTGAAAAAGGTAAAAAAAAAACTTATGAACTCTAAATGGTCCACTAATATGTAGAATAATCAGTTAAATAACTATCTTGATTTCCCAATGAACATTAAAACTTCAATTAAAATATATAATTAGAAAAAAAGGAGCTAACATGGACTATGGACTATACTGTACACGTCATTTTTCAGTTTGAGCTGAGGTAAAAAGTACAATCGCCAACTAAGAAATGTACATATATCGTTAAAGTACCATAAAGCAACAAGGTTATTAAATAAAAATTTGACGCCAAAAATTTGATGAACTTACCAATTTCCTACTTATCGAAATATCTTCCAAAATCTTTTGAAAACGTGAAATGATGAATCCCTTTTATTCAGCGAGTGGCAAGTTTTTCAAAGTCTTAGAGTTGCATCCATTTCAAAAGTTTAGTAATTGCCTGCTAACTCCTGCTAAAACCCTTTTGGTTTCACCATGCTGTTCACAACTTCGGAATTAAGCAGAACTATGGAAGTTGTGCACAATAGTGGCAGCCTTTATAAAACACAGTGGGCGACAGTCTTAATTGAAAGCACAAGTTGAGTTCAGCTAGTAACTGTTTATTTTATGATTACTTCAGATAGTCTAGAAAATAGCAATAATCTCAATATAAATATAACAAACTTTCGAAAAGCCAAGCTTAAGTTAAGAATTTTAAATCACTTTTTTAAAATGCAAATATAAATATGTCCTTGATATGCACTGTAGCAATGTATTTGCATGTAGTAATGCATTCCAAAAATGTTGTCACATGTAAACATTCCAATTATTTATCTTTCATTTTTTCTCTTCCTTTTCATTATAAATTACCTATTATACTAAAGTCCATTACAACCCGTAGAAATACAATAACTTTAGCGTATGATACAAGGTAGATGTCGAAGGTGAGAAAACAGGGAATGGGTGTGGCAAAATATGAATTGTATGTGTTGCATCGCCTTCATTAATTCAGAAGCGCTAAAAATTCAAAACGAATAAAGCTAAATAATGGCTTGCTATCGACGGAACATGTTCGCAGACAATTTTAGTTGTTGAAGAGGTTCTTAAGTTTGTCATTCCTTGATGTTAAAGTGCAGCATTTTTCTTAGAAATAATTATTTTAGAAACCTATGCTTCTTCTAAAATTAATGTTGAAAGAGAATGTATTGTGTATTGTTTTCGTGTATCAACAAATTTAGCAATCTAAGGTTATATCAATGTTTTATTTATTTGCTCCTTACGGTGTAAAACAGTAAGTAACAACTATGAGCGTAAATTGGGGACATATTTGTTTATTGTTATACGAAAATCAATTAGAAAGAAAAATGTACTAATTTATTAATATCTAACTTTTTTTTCCAGTTTGAATTTCTTTACTAACCTTTTTCTTTTGAATTGCGATTTGGTTATTGTAAGAAACTAGGTTATTTTTAAATCTGTTTCTCACAACATTACTCATTTAACTGCTCCACGAAAATACATGTGCTGCCGCTGGAAATTATTATAATGACAAGTTAAAAAATTTACGAAAACATCGCATAATGCTATTTGTTTATATATGATGATTTTTAATTATTATACTTCTAATAGTAATATTAAGACTTTATAGTAAGACACATACTGGCTTCAAATAAAATTATGTTTTGCTATTTTATATGATGCATCCCCCCCCCCTTATTCAGTTTAAAAGATAATTATTCCTTACAATCAACATATCGTGTTTAAAAATTAATAATTAAACTTTGATAACGCATTATTTTGTTAATTACAATGTAGTAATTAGATTACATAACATCAATATTGTAATACATTACTATTTCCATTCAATTCTTCAACGTGTTGCATCTCCCTCTTTACAGAACTTTAATTCGTTCAACCTTTTTTTTTTCTATAAGCGTTTTTTTTCTTTCTTTTTTTTTAATTTTAGAAAAATTCCTTAGTATGCTAAAGCGATGCTAAAAAGTTAATTAATTAAAATGTGAGTTTTGTGCCACTTATATTTCTATTTTTAGACACTTGTTTCTAACTGTTCTTGTTTATTATTTATGTCTTTATTTTATATTTTCTAGCCACAGTTTCAATTTATTTTCTCAAAGTAAAAGCGATGTCATTGTAGACTTGAGTGAAAACAATATCCAAAGCATAGTTTATAACGTTATTTATACTACATAATTGGAAAATATGTTTGTTAGTTCACCTGTGTTGCTTACATTCAGTGGGTAAGTCAATATGTTATCTAAGCTATCGTCAAAGGTACATACAAAGTATTAACAATTAAAGTATATAAGTCTTTTAAGACGGGGTTCTAGCTGCATTAAATGAACAGACTTCACTTTAATCATTGTAAATCCAATCAAGATAATTTTAAAACACAAAATTTTGCAGAACTCGCTCAATTCATTTAAAATGGATTTTAAATTCTAAGTTGTCTTGACTGGCAAGCAAACTTACTAGAGAAAATATTCCTCTGAAATAGATATTAAAACCAATTACTTATCACATCATATCAGTCTTGTGCTTAGAAAGGAAATTCACTGTAAACAGTACAAAACCCCTTTTAACCTGCAATACGTTTATTTTCGTAATCGTATATATACATATTCAACCAATTCAATCAACCAATATTTGTGTGTTTTTACTTCAACAACCCGTAATTTAACTGAAATTGCGACATGCTTCGATTTCATTTTCTCCATGGGCCCTTAAAACTTTGAGTTCGAATGTCTTTTTAGGTTTTAATCGCAAATCTTTCAAATTTTTGTGTTGGAAATATTCTTCAATAGGGATTTTTCACTAAATATATGTTAGAAGAACGAGAGTTGAAATAAAGAGTTAGGTTTCGTTTCTTTCGACTAAATATTGTTTTCGCTACAAATTTTCATTATCTTTACTCTGCACCTCATTTTAAGTTTATTTGCAATCGAAAGAGTGCATCTCGAACAAGCGGTTGCGAAAATAAAGATCTTGCAGGGTAAACAGAAATAATTTAAAAAATAATTAAAAGAGCATTAAACCGAAAACCATTCTAAAATATTTGTAAAATAGAAAACTAAAGTATTTGAAAGATGAAAGGAATTTAAAGTAGTATAGTGTTTTCCGAAACAATGCTTACCTTAATTGTTTTGATCTTTTTGTACTTTCTTAAAAACTCGCCGGCTAAAACTTCATGTTTGTTTTATATTTTAGGAATTCCTCTGAACAATATTTTTAGGGAAGTAGACTGGAACAGTTTTATTACTTATTCCCAAACGAACGCATCGTATGAAACCGGAAGAAAAGTCTCAGAAAATGATCCTTCTAAATCGGGTGGGATTTTGTTCGCTTGATGCCACGGAGGCCCGAACCTTTCAGCTTAGATTTAGTTTCAGGATTCATTTTTCTGATCCAAACGCCACTAAGCGTGAAGAAACGAGTTGAGATTACATCTGTAGTCTCTTCAATAAAGGACAGCTCATTTCTTCTGAGTTTAGGCGTCAATATTACAGAAGAAGAAAAATAAAGATGTTTAGATATTTATAAGTCATACTCCTACAAGAGAAATTTTAATATCTTTTTGACATACTTCATAGGAATACTTTATAGCGAAAGTACTAACAGTACAGCTACGTGCAGTAAGTATAACTGAATAATTTTAAACTTAATTTGACCAAATCGCAATATCTGTAACAAGTACGAGGTATTGAAGCTTAATTAACGAATTACTATATCACTGTTGTGCCCTGCAAACAATAAATTGTTGTTTTTACTGGCAGTATAATACCGGCAGTAGAGGGCTCAGTTTAAAACTGTAAAAGCACAGCAATAAACTATAAAACTAGCACATTTTACAGTTTATTACCATAAAATTAGCTGTATTATACAGTAAAATAACAGTATAATACTTCCAGCAGAGGTTCCACTTTAAAACTGTAGAACTAGCAATTGAACAGTTTATTACTGTAAACTTGCAATTTTGCAGTTTATTACTGTAAACTAGAAAGTTTCTATTTTATGACTGTAAACTTGCAATTTTACAGTTTACTACTGTAAAATTAGCAATTTTGCAATTTATTGCTGTAGAATTACTATGACATTAGTGGTATAATATACTGTACAAACAACATTTATTTCTTACAGTGTGAGACAATTGATTCATTGCTTGCTGTTGAATTACATACAGAACAAAAAAAGCGACTGCACTGCAAGAAAAAAGCTGTTGTTTTTACAGAATAGTACTGGCAACAGAGGTTCCAGTTTAATGCTGTAAAATGCACAGTAAAAAATAGCAAAATTAGCAATTTTTTACAGTTTGTTACCACAATTTTAGTTTATTACCGCAAAGTTATCTGCATTATTCTGTAAAAACAACTGGCAGCAAAAGTTCCAGTTTAAAACTATAAAATACACAGTAATAAACTGTAAAATTAGCAATTTTTCGGTTTATTACTGTAACATTAGAAGTTTTATAGTATCTACTTATATTAAAAACTGAGTATCTTTCTTTCTAACTATCTTTCTATCTTTCTATGTCACGCTTATTTCTCCTGAACGCCAATAAACTGAAAGTCGAACCAGGTACCGATAGATAGGTAATTTTTCAGGCTTCATTAGTTTCAATTTATATAATTATACGATTTTAATTAACGAAGATATCAATTAATAAGTAGTCAAGTTTAAAGCGATTAAGCCTAATAAATGATTAAATATGAAATCCATTCTTGCAAACCGTCGTTGCTATGAAACAGTAATAACAATGATAATGAGAATTTTGAATGAAGGCTTAACTAAATCAAACACGAAACTCATAAGCGGGCCACTTACGTAGAATTTTTATCGCTATCTACTTGTAATATTTTGAAACATTCATTTGTTGAAAAGCCATCTACTTATATTAAAAACTGAGTATCAATGTCTGCTTTTTTTCCTTTGAGCGAGCTGAACTTACTGAAACTTTCCTCACCATCTTGAAGGCGCGAAGCATCTCAATAATTCGAATGATTTTTTTATAAAGGAAAAAAGTAAAGGCGTGAAGCGCCTGTTAGCGAGCCGCCTTGGCGGGGAGTAGTTTCTTGAAATTTTCCTCACTACTTTCAAGGCACGAAGCGCCCGTGCAACGCCGCGCCGGGCCACGTGCGTGGTATGTCTTGAAATCGAATGAACATTAAATTATATCAAATAAAACTTCAGAATGAGGTAAAAGTTAGAGAGGGGGACGTTATGCATAAACATGCCGCAGGAAGCTAATCTAGCTGCCCTGGCAGCTAGTCTACTTATATTAAAAACTGAGTATCTTTCTATCTTTCTATGTCACGCTTCTTTCTCCTGAACGCCACTGAACTGAAAGTCAAACCAGGTACCGATAGATAGGTAATTTTTCAGGCTTCATTAGTTTCAATCTATATAATTATACGATTTTAATTAACGAAGATATTAATTAATAAGTAGTCAAATTTAAAGCAATTAAGCCTAATAAATGATTAAATATGAAATTCATTGTTGAAACGTGGTTGCTATGAAACAGTGATAACAATGATAATGAGAATTTTGAATAAAGGCTTAACTAAATCAATCACGAAACTCATAAGCGGGCCACTTACATAGTATTTTTATCGCTAGCTACTTGTAATATTTTGAAACATTGAGTTGTTGAAAAGCCATCTACTTATATTAAAAACTGAGTATCTATGTCTGCTTTTTTCCTTTGCGCGAGCTGAACTTACTGAAACTTTTCTCGCCATCTTGAAGGCGCGAAGTGCCTGTGCAGCATCTCAATAATTTAAATGATTTTTTGATACAGGAAAAAAGAAAAGGCGCAAAGGCGCCTCTTAGCGAGCCGCCTTGGCGGGGAGTACTTTCTTGAAATTTTCCTCACTACTTTCAAGGCACGAAGTGTCCGTGCAACGTCGGGCCACATGCGTGGTATGTCTTGAAATCGAATGAACATTAAATTATATTAAATAATATAACTTCAGAATGACGTAAAAGTTAGAGAAGGGGGACGTTATGCATCAACATGCCGCAGGAAGCTAATCTAGCTGCCCTGGAAGCTAGTACTACTGTAAAATTCGCAATTCTTACAGTTCATTACCACAAAATGAGCTGCATCATACTGCAAAAATAGCTTTCATTTTTGCAGTGTTGTAATTTCCTAAATTTTAACGCGAAAACTTGGTTCGTTACCGTTACTAACATTGCAAAGATTTGTTTTTGTTACATAGCTGTGATCTTATTTGCATAGTGTTTACAATTATTCTAATGTCTATGGAATTGCATATACATTACGACGTTTCTTGAATAAGGCTCTTTAAATACAAAATTTTAGCTTCCACTAAATAATTCACCAATAAAGTTAATTTATATTAATAATTTCAAGTTATGTATGCCGTGTACTAAGGGATAGAAAGAAAACAGATGTGATGAGAGATGTGTTGAGTGCCACAGACATACACAAAGACACGTCAAACTTACAACCCTTTCTTGTTTCCTCGATAGTTAAAAAAGAAAAATGAAAGAAACTAAAATTTGTAAAATAAATAAACTGCCATGAGAAGTAAAGTGATAAAGGATATGTTCATAGCAGGATAGCATCCACGTTCACTACGTCATCTACAAGCTTACTCAGTTAACAGTACAATCCATTGCAGTCCCGGAGGCAGCTGTAAAGTTTGTAGCACTTCGCAAGCATCACTTAACGTACCTCTACCTCTATTCTCGGGCAGTAGTGGGGTTGTGTTTACTTAATCGAATAGCGTGTATTTACACATTATTTAAATCATCACGTCAGCTGCGGCTTAGTAATTGGCAACGTGCCACTAATTTCTGGCATATTTTAACTTCATACTTTATCTTAAACTATTTTATCTTCCATTAGATCTTCGTGTTAACTGTGCCTAAGCGAGATACAACTCAACGCTACACTGTAAAAAATGAATGTTGTTTTTACAGTATAGTACAGCTACTTTTATAGTAATAAACTGTAAAAATTTGTCATTTTACAGTATTAAACTGTAAAATTTCTACTTTTGCAGTACTGAACTGTAAAATGGCTGATTGTACTGTAATAAACTGCAAGATTGATAATTTTTCATTTTACTACCGTGCATTTTAGTTTTAAACTGGAACCTCTGCTGCCATTATTACACTGTTGTTTTTACATTATAATACAGCTAAATTTTACGGCAGTAAACTGTGAAATTGCTAACTTTGCAGTAACAAACTGTAAAATTGCTAGTATTACAATACATTACTGTACATTTTATAGTTTAAACTGGAACTTCGGCCGTCAGTATTATACTGTAAAAACAACAGTTCATTTTTGCAGTGTATTTATCAAACAGTTTTCGAAGTCTGAGTCAGAGTTTTCCCAACATAGTTTGTTTTCACTCCAAAAAAGTGCTGTAACTTTGTAGCAACTTTTGCTGTATTTTCTGTAAACATATCTGAAAGCCCTTTGTGCTGTGAAGTACGAAAATGCGTACAAGAATAAATTTTGATGGTCATCTGTTATATAGATGCCACAGCCAAAAAGTCGATGACTTGATTCA
This sequence comes from Uloborus plumipes, assembly GCA_038373865.1. Taxonomy (NCBI): domain Eukaryota; kingdom Metazoa; phylum Arthropoda; class Arachnida; order Araneae; family Uloboridae; genus Uloborus; species Uloborus plumipes. The sequence goes on along the minus strand of JAXGGA010020111.1, from coordinate 4,266 downwards.
CTTGAGGTTGTGCTTTCGACTCTTCCGTTGTTCGGAAATAAGACGTGTATACACTGTATATACTTCTTAATTGCATTGAATTTTATGTAATGCAGATTTTGAATTTGTCTGTAAAAATCTTTGATTTGTGACATTCTCCGCAATATAATAATACTACCTCCTAGTCAATATGCTTCTACTCTACGCTGTATAAGCCGTTGCAGCTGAAATATCTCCAGATAACAACGAAAGAAACAGACATTTTTACCCTCACTAATTTCATCACAAAAAAGTTTAATTTTCATTAACCATTTATGTCCCAAATTAATTTAGCAAAATTTTGAGTTTGGGGAGTAAGGCCCCATACGCCTTAGGGCCCCGAAGAAAACTGTTTCCAATTGCATGTACCATCTGTCAGTCTCTCCTTAGAAGTACAAGGAGTAGTACTTAAAAGCTTCAGCATTATTCCAGCCATATAGTATTCATAATACTAAATTAAAATGAGCGGGACTTCTGAGTTCCGTCGGGGCGTAAAGGGTTAGGCTTTAGATTTAAAATTCTTGGGCACATGTGCTTCACGGTTACATAGAACCACTGTCACATTTGGTTTTTTTAAATGCTCTTTTGCATTAAGCCACGTTTTCTGCCTTGAAGAAAGTGTTATCTGGTACCCCTAAGCAACACTTTTAAGCTTTTTAACGCATTTTTCTTTTTTTTCCTACTATATAATGACAGCCTCAACATATTGCTTTGCTGATCATTAATGTAGCTTTTAAACAATCCTTAATTTCCAACAATGAAATATTGATACATGAACAACATTTTGTAATGCTCAGTTCATTCAATTTTTAATACGCTTTTATTAGTTTCACTTGTGATTTTGTATGTATGTAACTCTGAATAAAAGATAAAATTCACGTTCTTTGCAAATATAAAAGTAACATATTTAATACTAAAGGTTAAACTGTATAACATCTTGATGTATTATAAGTGCATGTAAACTTAGCGGATATTCAATAGTTTTGAAAATCAGAGGGAAATCAGTTAGAGTATCGTGAAATATAGTTAAACCTTTAGGATTAATGATATTGAAAAGCGTATTTTTTAGTTTTTTTAAAAAATATTATTGAGTATTCAATGCTTAAGTAAATTTACTCAGGGATTGTTACCATTGCGAAAAATGGCGGTTTAAAAAACTATCCTCAGTATGGTTCGGAAGTAGGGAGTTGTTGGTAAGTAGGGTTAGCAAAAGTATCAAAAATCGGTACAATTAGGAAGAATTTCCTTTCATTTTAAATTTTAGAAGTAACTTTTGCATGAATTTTCATCATTTGAAGGAAGCTACCCGCTTTGAAGAAAAATGTCTCACAAAACCTACAGATTGTGGACTTTCTTTTCTGAAGCTACATACTTTTATCTAGTCGATGTCTGTTCCAACGTTTTCTTGTGCGGATTTTTAAGGAAAAGTTTCACAAAATGTTTTCCGATTATTAATTGGTTTCTTGAAGGACTACGAACAAAGTTACTTCCTGTTTTCAATTACGAAAAAATCTGGACGTAAAACTTCGAAGAATTCTCAGTTCAAAGCGGAAATTAATGATGCTTCTGCCAAGAAAAATGGATTCCGTGGAAAGATTTCTGCAACTCCAACGATTAGAAACTTTATATTGATTATTTGAACAACTTGTGTAAAACGGTCCGTGAATTTATTATTTGTCTTTTTAATTTACAAACTTTTTTTGCCAAACTTGAATGAACTATGAAAATGCAAAGATTTTTGTAATTGCAAATGTCAAATTTGGCAAATTGAAAGCTTTGCATAAGTTTAATCAGTTCTCTCAAATATATGAATAGCACCCTCTCACTCAGAAATGCATTTCTACTTTTAAAAACAAATTGTTTCTGTTTGCGAAATCATTTCTAGAACACTTTTTACTTGAATACTGGTAATAATTTAGTACGATTTAAAACCGTCATTTAGCAATTTGTTATGCGGTTACGTACAGTTACAGTTATGTATTTCTAATGAAATAATTCACTTCTTTCAGAATTAATGTAATATACACCTATGGATTTTAATAAAAGATTTGTGTGACAAACAAAGATCTGCGTGCAATGTGTTTTTTTTTTTTTTTTTTTTTTTTTTTTTTTTTTTTTTTTTTTTTTTTTTTTAAGATTTGCTTATGAAATTGTGGGTTTAGAGCAGAATACCCCCCCTCCCTTTTGTGCTGCAATTATTTCAAAGTTTTACGTTAACAGGAAAAATTAGAAATTATCTTTAGAAATAAATGTAAATAGGACACTATAGGAATGGACATCATAGTTATACATTTGATCAAAAATAGACTATTGGTTTTTTCGTTGATTGGTTTTGCACTATTTGCTAATTTAGTGCACATTTCAAGTAAGACTGAGGGACTTGTCCGAAAAATAGCTTCTGTAAAAAGTCAAGATATTGCTCGTTACTTTTTAAAACGCACCAATAAGAATATTAATTCCATACACTACCGTTTTTATTTTCACTACCTTTAAACTTTAAAAAATCACTTTTCAGGATTTTTCCTCATTATCACTAAAGGGAACAAGGTTTTTTTTAATAATGTTTTTTCATATTCCTTTGTATAACGAAACAATTAAAATTAAATTCATTTTTCCTGACTTCGGAAAGGAAAGGATTGTTCGTGATAATGATATGCATTCAATAAATCGACTTTCTTTTCTCAATGGGACTTCCTCATTTTGATAATGAATCGAAAATGAACTCTATTATTATTGACGAACAATAGTGAGGGTCCACCGATCTATGCGTTTGAGCTGCGTTTAATTTAAATGAGATGAGTATAAATAAGATGTAATTTCATTGGTTTCTGCTTGAATGCCATCCTATTGGAATTTTTGCATATATTTAATCATGCTTTATAGTGATGTACTTTAGTTTTGGTCTGACTGAATTACATTAACAGATTTTCAGCGTAAACTCAAGTAAAATAAAAAATAAAGACAAACTACATATTTTATATTTATTTACAAACAGGGACTTAAGAAACAACAAGTCTTATATAAAAAATAGGACTTTAAATCCAATGTGACTTTAATAGTATTGGTGGTTGTTCGGGCAGCTACCCTGTAGGGCCCCCCAATGAGAACGACGCCTACGGCGAATAGCCTCAGAATCCATCGGATACTCAAGGAGTGAGGATGCTCTCCTCCACTGTGCCCTGCACTACTATGTAACAGCCCCTCGGCCCTGTTCTCACCTTAGAGAAAATTCCCTTGGAATAAATAAAGTTTCTTGTTGTTGTACAAAAGTTTACAGTCCACTCTCATTTGAGTCCTGAGCTTGACATTTGGTCCGTGCGACCCTGAGCTCTATAAGCGAAATGACAACACTCGTTGGACTGAACCGCCAACGCGGTGCGCTTAAAGTCAAAATTGACAAACTTGCAAAGTTCGCGTCTTTGTTCATCCTGGAGGGTAAGGATGAGAAGGAAGCAGAAATACTGCTAAACAGCAAAATGGAAGCTGTTTTGGAACTGAAATCGACACTCGAAGACCTGTTGTTATCCTATACAAATCTCCCGGATGACATCGATTTGAAGGACGCATTAACCCTGACAATGGATCTTCAAGATGAGTTGGATACAGTGAAGGTAAAGATAAACATTTTCCTCTCAAAATTAAATTGCAATTTTTCTAGTGTAGAAACTGTTAAAAATGTTAACAAATTCAAAATTCCGGATTTACCTTTACCTTCATTTTCCGGAAGATATGAAGATTTTCAAAACTTTAAAGTGCAATTCATGTCTATTATTGGAAATAATGTAGAATTAACTCCCACGCAACAGTTATGTTATTTAAAAAGTTGCTTAAAGGGAGAAGCCAAGAGACTTGAATCGTCTCAAGATACATATGACTCACTTTGGTCATCGTTAGAAGAAAGATATGAAAATAAACGTGCAGTTGTAGAACATTATATTCTTAAAATATTAAATATGTCAAAGGTTCAAGATTCTCCAAACCCTTTGATGCAATTAATTGACAGTACAAAATGTCAAATACGCGCATTAGATTTACTAGAATTTAAATCCAACGATCTGTCGGACGCTTTAATTCTGCACATATTATTTCACAAACTTGATCCTGATGTTAGAAAGAGTTTCGAAATGAAGCTCGGTAAAAACGAGATTCCGAAACTGAATGATTTCTTAAGCTTTTTAGAAGAGCGCGCGAGAATTATTCAAGCGTCTGCTTCTCAAGTGCAAAAGAAAAGGTTCCCAGTTGACACGA